>JZKD02S0373919.1:64540-75466 GCA_000966675.3 Picea glauca | reverse complement strand
AACTAGGATTCCAATTAACCTTAAAGATTATCTCATGCAACACAAGGCTAAATAAAAGAAAGTAGATTCAATGTTATGCTATGAAACTCAACACACTTGCATGTGAATATAAAATACCACTTCTAAATCTATTTTAGAGATAAATAATGTAGAAAATCTTAGATTTAAATATCTACGAACATCCCACTTATTCAAGATAACACAAGTGTTCAACTAGGCTAGTTCTAGCAAATCGACTTGGGATCTTACAAAGTGAATTTAGATTTTCCAAACAAACACATAATTCAATCCAAAATATGATTTAAAATATTATTACAAGATAATTTCTAGATTTTAAAACCAACTTATCAAAATCCCTTGTTAAAAGATGAAACAAGAGTGAAACTAGGGCACAATTGCACAAGACACCTACGACTTTTAGGCCTAGAGTCTTGTATTTCAAGTCCAAATCTGTGTAAATGGTATTACAAAGAGTAAATTCCATATTTATTATCAATCCTCAATAATGCAATTTCACAAGATAAAACAATGCCAAACTAGTGTAATAAAGAGCAAGATGTCATCTACAATATTCTAAAGAAAATAGACACGGAGAAATATAAATAGGCAATTGGTATGGCTCTACTTCACAACCATAGATCCTGATAACAATATATTACTTGAATAAAACTAATTCTTTCCTACGCCGCACTCTGCAACCCTATCTCATTGCCTCCCCGCTTCGGCCTCCTCCTCTCAGCCCCCCTATGGCCTTGATTGTCCCGGATCCTGATTCTCCCCCGGACTTCCTCGACGAAGTTGAAGCCTTCAAGATGTTGGGTAGCCCTCCCACACGCCTACCACTTCCCAATTCATGAAAAAACTGGACCAAATCCCAGAAGTGGCAATTCCTTGCACAACAACGCGAAGAAAAGCTCTCTCTTTCGCCTCCAAAGCACTCGTAGGTCAATTCATGGGGTTATGGCCTTCACCTCGAAAAATCGACCTTTAGATTGAGCGGAATTGGCACCCATTGGTATAGGGATGCATGAATCACTTGTTTTGTGGTAAGGGCTTCTATATTTTTTACTTTGAGCATAAAGAAGATAGAGATCTCATTTTTAGAAATGGCCCTTACTTCTTCGGCCCAAGAGGGTTATACCTAAACAAATGGACCCCATATTTTGACCCAGAAAACGATATTCCCTCAGTTGTCCCGGTCTAGGTGAGGCTTCCACACTTACCATTTCACTGTTGGGGAGATGAAGTTCTAAAAAGCATCAGTGACACTTTGGGAAAATTTATCGACAAGGATGAACCTAAATCTAGTATGTATTCTTGTGTCAGGATTTGTGTGGAAGTAGATCTAGAGAAAGGGCTTCCAGACGCAATCAATTTAAAGTTAGACGATTGGACCTACATTAAGAAACTAGATTACAAGCAACTCCCATTCAAATGCAAGTTCGTCCATGAATACAACCATTTTGCTAAAAATTGTCCGAGTAACAAACAAGCACAAGAAGTTGATGCTACACAACAAGAGGAAGGCTAGAAGCAGGTTAGAAAGAAATCCAATACTGGAAAAGGAACAAGCCCCGACCCTGGGCCCTCGGGTTCTATCCCCAAACAGGGCCCTTCTCATCAAAATCCTCCTACCAAATCCCTCCCTAAAAAAGTCGCCACTAACCCCACCATCATCCCCCCCACGGCCAATCAAAATTCCTTTGAATCACTGGGTGAACCATCTTTAAAGAAAAACCCATCTTCAATGCCTGTGTTGGAGCATGTTTCCTTCTCTGCTCCTGCATTAGTCAGAATAGCAGAAGAATTAGACGAAGATGAATTTTCAAAGGAGGACACTCAAGAAGAGGAACAACAAGTAAATGAAGAATCCTTAATAAAATCGCAACCCATTCAATATGTGGAGGAAGGAGAACTCCCCCCAGATAAACCCATAAAGTTTGGTCGGAGATCAAATAAAGAAGTCAGAGAAGAAATGACATCAAAAGAAAAGGCACAAGGTAAGCAAATATCTATAGAAAATTCCATGCATACTTCAACACACAAAGGAGGAACTAAAGGATCTGACCTCCCGACCAATGGCAGTTGGGCCTCCTCTGTTGATGATTGTAGATACATGAGACATTCTCCAGGACACAAACCTGAGAGAGAGTCCCTAACAGGGGAGTGTGGTTCCTATCTGAGATAGAGCTGGAACGTAGAGATGGCCTCCTCCTTATAGAGATTTGAGAAGAACTCCAGATGATTCTCCTATGTAACATAGTGAGAAAGGAGATCTGCAGAGTTGGACATGCATGTGGCTAAGCACAAGGTGAACATGTGAAATCCCTAATTTTTGGGTGCATTGTCATGAGACAGAGATGAAGATGATGTATTAGCCTCCTCTGAGTAGAGATTTGATGATGAACTCCAGATGACTCTCATGTGTAATGCAGTGGGAAAGAAGATCTGTTGAGTGGATGTTCCTGTGGACGAGCACATGTGAACGTGATCCTAGTGGCTGAGCACTAGTGAGAAGTGGTTCTTCTGTGTAATGCAGCGAGCCAGAGATATGGACATCCCTATGGATGTGCCCCTAGTGGTTGAGAACTAGTGGGTGTATGAGATCCCTTGCTATATTGTTTAAGAGTCAGACCTGCCTGTAACCCTAATTGTAATGTAAAGGGTACAGGTCGGCCCCACCTTAATGTAATTGATAATTAATGTAAAAGATAATTAATCTGGTTAATATTAATTATATTATGAGATAGATAGGTCGTTCTTGTTGTGCCAATAGACACTTTTGTTGATAAGTCAAGTCTAATATAAGTAAAGGTAAATTCCCAATTGAGGAATCATATCTTTTGTGTGAGTTTGAAAATTTCAGCAAGTACATATTCTTGGGAAAAGTGTGCACCTCTCTTGGGCACTAGACTTCTAGGATTTGCAAGCACCCTCTTGTGTGCTAGGTTTTCTTGGTGGTGAAGGTCTTTCTCTTGAAGAATATAGCAAAGGATTTGGTTGGGTTCTCTTCCCTTGTTGAGAAGGGTTTCCCATGATACTTCTTGTGTTCTTGTGCATGGTGTTTCTTCTTGTGATCTTGATTGCTGCAACATAATTGTTTATGGTTTAAGTTAAATTCTAAAAAGGAATTAACTTCATGATTAAACCTTGCTTATTGAAAAATAAATATGGTTTCAGAGCATAGGTCTTGAAGAACCCATTGCACAAAAAACTTTCAGCCATCCTCTCTCTCTTCTGCAGAAACTGTACGACCCTCCTATGGTTCCCAGAAAACCAGTACAACCTGCTATTCTGCAAGTTTTCAACACTTGGCACTTGGATGTTGGGGATAAAAAGGGCATAGGTGTGTACGGCCTCCCTCGGCGTACCTCCAACAAGTCTCAAACTGCAATTTCGAGCATTTTGACTTTTTGGCCCTAGGGTTTCTAGGGTTTCATTGATTTCTGCAGAAAATTTCAGAAGTATGATTCTGCAACTTCTTGAAGGAGCTATTCAACTTACCAGAGCTATCATATCCTTCAAAGGATTATTTTTGGCAGTCATAATCCCAACTAAATCTAAAAGTGCTAGCCTAGCCTAGCCGTTAGATTTACTAGCCTAGTTGACAAGGGTTTGTGAAGAATCCAAAAATGAGCAAAATCATAATGGGAGGTAAGCTTGATGACTCAAGCAAACTCAGTTCCAAGAAGACAAGACCTCAAAGAAATGAAGACATCAACATCTCATCACTCTTAGGTATGGTCCCTACCAATGATAATACTCGATTAATTGATAGTGGTGCCTCCAGGCACATGACCGGTCTTAGAGATAACCTAACACATTTTGTTGAGAAAGAGACACATCTACATGTTGTCCTTGGAGATGATTCTAGATATAACGTAAGAGGAGTTGGAACTTCTACCTTCCAACTAGACTTAGATATGAAACTTCAATTAAAATAAGTACTATATGCACCCGGAATGAAGAGGAACCTTGTCTCTATTTCTGCTTTGGAAGACAAGGGCTACAAGATTACCTTATCAGAAGGAAGAGTCCTTGCATGGCACAAAGACTCTCATATAAGTTATGCCAAGGTAATTAGCATCCGAGAAAACAACTTGTACAGATTAACCATCACACCAGTCCAAGCCCTACTACATGACACTATCAGCTTGAGTGAGCTATGACATAGAAGACTTACTCACATTCATTATAGAGCTCTCCCATCTCTAGGGAAAATGGTAACAGGTCTACCAAAAATACAGATTCAGCATAAAGGTGTTTGCAAAGGTTGTGCCCTTGGCAAAAATGTTAAAGGATCCTTCTCAAGCAATGACAATAGATCCAAGGAAATATTGGACTTGATACATTCAGATGTGTGTGGGCCAATGATTGTTGCATCTCTGAATGTCTACTTATACTATGTACTCTTCATAGATGATCACTCCCGGAAGACTTGGATTTACTTTCTGAAGAACAAGGATGGAATCCTTGCAAAATTTCAAGAATTCAAAGCTCAAGTTGAGAACCGGACCGAAAGAAAAATCAAAGTATTAAGATCAGATAATGGAGGAGAATACATCTCAAAATAATTCAACAATTTTTGTATTGAAGCAGGGATCAAGAGGAAGTTCACAGTTCCTTACAACCCTCAACAAAATGGGGTTGATGAAAGGAAAAGCAAAACTAGCATTGAGGCAACCAAATAAATGATACATGATCAGAGTCTACCTATGACTCTATGGGCATAAGCATGCATGACAAAAGTGTATGTACAAAACAGAAGTCTTCATCAGATCCTAAAGAACATTACTCCAGAAGAAGCCTTCACCAAAGTGAATCCTGAGATTGGACACTTCAGAATATTTGGATGTCCTGTATATTTTCATGTACCCATAGAGAAGAGATCCAAGTTAGAACCTTCAGGAAGAAAGGGAACATTTGTAGGATACAGTGAATCCTCAAAAGCATATTGAATTTACATTCCCGGTCAAAGACAAATTGAAATAAGAAGAGATGTTAGCTTTGAAAAAGAAGTAGCCTTCCAAAGATCCAGAGAAGCTCAGATGGAAATTGATAGTGAGATAATGCCTTCTCCCCCTTCAATAGTTCATAGGGAGATAGACATTATTCTAGATGGTCCAGTTGTTCCAACCGATCCAGTTGTGCCAAGAGATATACCCAGAGATATTACAGTTAGACATAAAAGGCCTGCTTGGGCTCGACAAACTCTACAAGAAGTAGAAGGACATAAAGCTCCTCAAGGAACAACCAGAGAGAGAAAGAGACCAAAGAGATTCTTAGGCTACCTTTCAGCCATGACCCACATCATTGACTCAGAGCCATCTTGTCATGCAGAAGCTTCAAGTGAACAAGTATGGCAAGATGTCATGACTGAAGAATACCAATCTATATTTAAAAATGATGTATGGGATGTTGTTCCAAGACTAGAGGGAAAGTCTGCAGTGACTTCCAAATGGATTTATAAAATTAAGCATGCAGCTAATGGAAGTATCGAAAAATACAAAGCAAGATTTGTGGCCAGAATGTTTTCAGAAGTAGAGGGAGTTGACTATGACGAGACTTTTGCACCAGTAGCCCAATACACCTCCATCTGATCTATCATTGCACTAGCTGCTTCCATGGGTTGGAAGCTACATCAGATGGATGTAAAGAGATCATTTCTCAATGGTGAAATTGAGGAAGAAGTTTAGATTGAGTAGCCAGAAGGATTCGTTGTACACAACGAAAGATCTCATGTATGTAGGTTGAAGAAATCCCTATATGGTCTAAAGAAAACACCATGTGATTGGTATGAGAAAATATATGGATTTCTGATGACTTTGGGCTTCAACAAAAGTGACGTTGATCCAAACTTATATTATCACATTGATGGCAATGAGTGTTTTATTTTGGTCCTATATGTGGATGACCTTTTCCTCATCGGTTCAGAGAGACTCATTACTGAATGAAAGCGAGCATTGACTGCTAAATTTGAAATGAAGGACTTGGGATTGATGCACTACTTCTTGGGACTAGAAGTATGGAAGAGGACAGATGATATCTTCCTAAGTCAAGGAAAATACACTGTGGAGATAATAAAAAACGTTCGGCATGACAAAATGCAAATCCATGCCCACTCCAATGGTAATCGATTTGAAGAAGATGAGTGATACTGATTCAGGAGATGTATATCCACACTTATACCGACAATTTATTGGATCACTGATGTATCTGGTTAACACCAAACCGAACATTTTCTATGTAGTAAATGTGCTTAGCCAGTTTATGAGCCAACCGAGACAGACACACTAGATAGCTGCAAAACATGTATTGAGATACATAAGAGGCACAATTGGTTATGGACTAAGATATGCCTCTAGTGTGGACTTGAGACTGCAAGGATATGTCGATGCAAATTGGACAGGAAGCGCAGTAGACAAAAAAAGTACCTCCGGTTGTTGCTTCACTTTAGGGTTTGCCACGGTTTCCTGGTGTGGCAGAAAATAGAGCTCTGTAGCATTGAGCACCATAGAGGTAGAGTACATTGCATTGAGTGTAGCAGTCCGCAAAGCAGTGTGGCTTTGTAAACTTCTGACTGACTTGCTTGATCATGAGATGGATCCTACTACCATTCATTGTGATAAACAAAGCTGTGTAAAGCTCTTTGAGAACCCTGTGTTTCATGATGGATCGAAACACATCGAGATAAAGTATCACTATATTAGAGACATGGTGGAGAGGAAGACAATACACGTACAATATCTTCCTACTCATGAACAGATCGCAGATATCTTCACCAAACCACTTTCCAATACAAAGTTCAAGTATTTTCATGAGATACTTGGCTTGGTGGAGAATGCCTCCCTAGCTGAGAGGGAGTGTTGATGATTGCAGCTACGTGAGACATTCCCCAAGACATAAACCTGAGAGAGAGCCCCTGAGAGGAGTGTGTGGTTCCTATCTGAGACAGAGTTGGAACGTAGAGATGGCCTCCTCCTTACAGAGAGTTGAGAAGAACTCTAGATGATTCTCTTGTGTAACGCAATGAGAAAGAAGATCTGCAGAGTTGGACGTGCCTGTGGTTGAGAACAAGGTGAACGCATGAAATCCCAAAGTGTTGGGTGCATCGTCATGAGACAAAGATGATGTATTAGCCTCCTCTGAGAAGAGAGTTGATGATGAACTCCAGACGACTCTCCTGTGTAATGAAGTGGGAAAGAAGATCTGTTGAGTGGACATGCCCATGGACGAGCACATGTGAACATGATCCTAGTGGCTGAGCACTAGTGAGAAGTGGTTCTTCTGTGTAATGTAGTGAGCTAGAAATATGGGCATCCCTGTGGATGTGACCCTAGTGGTTGAGCACTAGTGGCTGTATGAGATCCCTTTCTATATTTTTTAAGAGTCAGACCTTCGTGTAACCCTAATTGTAATGTAAAGGGTACAGGTCAGCCCCACTTTAATGTAATTGATAATTAATGTAAAAGATAATTAATCTGGTTAATATTAATTATATTATGAGATAGAGAGGTCGACCATGTTGTGCCAATAGACACTTTTGTTGACAGGTCAAGTCTAATATAAGTAAAGGTAAATTCCCCATTGAGGAATTATATATTTTGTGTGAGTTTGAAAATTTCAGCAAGTACATCCTCCACCCCCCGTCAATGAATCTCCTCTAATGGAACTGCAGGGGCTTTGGCAGTAAATCCAAAGTTGAATCCCTAAGAGATCTCAAAACTATGGCCAACCCCTCAGTAATCCTCCTCTAGGAGACCAAAATGGAGGCGTCAACGATCCTAGAAGTAACAAAAAAGGTTTTCAAAACCACCATCGGAGTAGCCGTAAGTTCTCAAGGAGCCTCTAGCGGCATAGCAACTCTATGGGACAATTAGATATGGACTCTTGAGGTAACTCTAGAAACTCAAAGTTGGCTTCTAACTGCTCTTAAAAATAAGGACTATAGTAACGTCATTTCAGTAATCAATGTCTATATGCCCAACTCCTACAAGGACAAAACTGCTTGTTGGAACTCCCTTTTCATGTTCAAAAACACCATCGATCTCTCATCTTGTATAATTGATCGATATTTCAACACCCACCTCAACTCAAGAGAAAAGAAAGGAGGTAGTAAAACCTAATCGATCTAATCACACACTGGGATCTGTAGGACATCAAGTTGTCCAAGGGAAAGTATACTTGGAACAACAGACGCTCTGGCCTCTCCCATATAGCATCTTGATTGGAACACTTCCTCATCAACAATAATTTCCTTCTCCCCCCCCAAGAAATTTCCTCCCATATCCTTTCATCCGTTGTTTCTGATCACAAGCCAATTTCCCTAAACTTCAATAACCCACAGAACTTCATCCCTCTTCCCTTCCGCTTTAACCCTCTCTGGATTGAAAACCCTTCTATCCCACCACTCATTCAAAAAACGTGATCCTCCCCTTTCTTTGGGTCCCCAAATTATATATGGGAATGCAAGCTCTCAAAGACTAGGTGAAAGCTTCCTATATCCCGCCACAACAAGAAAGGAAAGAAAAGATTGAACAACTTATGAAAGTTCAACTTCAGTTGGAAGAAGAGGAAGTCACCAAGACACTCCTGAATCAAGAAAAAGAAGTCCATCAACAACTACATCACTCCCTGCGCAAAGAAGAAGAACACTGGAGATTGAATTCCATAAGTCTTTGGCTAAAAGCAGGAGACTCAAATACCTCCTTCCACAGACAAGCACAAAATCGGAGGAAAACAAATATAGTTACATCCATTCTTTCAAACATTGGCCAACAAATCGATACCTTTGAACAAGTCAAAGAAGATGCCTTCCATCACTTTGACCTCTTATATCAACAACCAAGCAATGAAGGATCAAATGAAGAAGTTCTAGATATGCTAGGCAACATTCCAAGCATAGTCTCTAAGCATGAAAATAATCAATTAGCCAGAGAGATAATTGAAGAAGAAATAGCCAAATCAATTTTGGACATGGACCCTGACAAATCCCCTGGGCCTGATGGGTTTCCAATCAGATTTTACTGATCCTTTTAGGCCACCATAAAACGAGATCTAAAGAAAATGTTGAACTACACCCTCCAAAAGAAGAAACTTGGAGGAGCTACAAACTCCACCTTCCTAGCTCTCATACCCAAAGATTCAAACCCCTCTAACTTATCCTGCTTCCGTCCCATCTCCCTTTGTAACTCCTCGCATAAAATCCTCACGAAGATCATTACAAATCGCCTAAATCCCTTGATATCAACTCTAATCTCAAAAAACCAGACAGGATTCTTAAAGAACAAACAGATTACAAACAATATTGTGCTAGTTCAAGAGGCCATTCATTCCAGAAAAAAAAGCAGAGCCCCAGGTATGGTTGTCAACCTAGATATGGCGAATTGTTTTGATCGCGTCAAACACTCTTTCATGTTCTCAGTCCTCAAAGCTTATGAGCTATTTGAAGAATTTATTCGTTGGATCAGGGCTTGCATTGGCTCCCCTTGGATCTCCCCCTTAATAAACAACCAACCCTCGCGATTTTTCAAGGCCAGTAGAGGTCTCTGTCAAGGATGCCCCCTTTTCCCCTTCCTTTACATCCTTCTATCATATTCTCTCAGTCGAAAATTAGAAGATGAAAGAAGAAAGGGAAGACTCTTGGGGTTACTTATTGTGAGGGGGGTCAAGGAAATAAATCACTCTTAGTTTGCAGATGACACACTTCTTCTGGGGGTGACCTCTATAATTATAGCTAATTGCTTTTAGAAAGTTCTCTACTCTTTTCTCTCGGCCTCTGGAGGAAAAATGAACTCAACTAAATGCAAAATCTATGGTTGGAACATCCCAGGCCACATCAAAGACCATATTTCCATAATTTTTAGATTCCCTATCATCACCACCTGGAACTACTTCAAATATTTAGGTATGCCTATATTTCTAAATTCTTATGGCACCATGGCTTGGTAGGAAGTAATTGATAAAATTATCACAAGAATTCAAAGTTGGGGAGGTTGCCGGCTAAATACAGCTGGGAAATCAGTGCTCCTCAAATCTATCCTCTCTTCACTCTCAATTTTTTGTGCTCCGGCCTTCTTGCCCCAAAAGGCACTCTTGAAAAAATTTCCAGAGCTCTCTGAAGTTTCCTTTGGGCTGGAGGAAAAACAAATACCAAAAAATTTCACCTTCTCAATTGGAAACAAGTTTGTCAACCCCTCAACAAAGGAGGACTTGCTATCAGGGATCCTATTCTAATGAACACTTATTTGGGAGCAAAGCTAGATTGGCGTCTTATCACAGGAACTACAGATTGGTGGAAATCAGCTCTAATAGCCAAATATTTCAACTCCTCAAGTTTACGATGCCTTGATGTCCCCCCTTCCCCTCTCCCCGGTTCTCTTATTTGGCGTCTCCTAAAACATGCCTTCCCCCTTATCAAATCTAAACTCTCTTGGGCCCCAGGGAACAAAGCACACATAAACGTTTGGACTGAACGTATCTTGGATCTCGAACCGTTGAACAGTCAAGAGTCTCTCCTCCCTCTAAAAGACTAGTGTTATACCAAAGGTATCTTCCTTCTCAAAGATTTTTTCCTTTGGAACTCCGATGGGGACTAGATGAACTGGAAAACGCATAACACTCATGATCACCTAAGACCCTTGATCTCCATTTTTTTCAATAGTTTATCCGGATGTGCTCCCACTCATAACTCCTTACCCGACTCTCGTAGTTGGGGCTCCAAAAACTTTTCAGTCAAAGCCGGTTATTTGCTCTTGCAATCTTATGATCAGAGTCCCCCAATCTCTAAAATTTGGAAAGAAATTTGGTCCGACCCCTCTCTTCCTAAAGTAAATATATTATGTTGGTTGATGGTTCATGGGAAAATACTAACAGCAGAAAACCTGAAAAAACGTGGAATTCAAGGCCCCTCTCGAAGCCCCTTCT
>JZKD02S0373919.1:29765-44126 GCA_000966675.3 Picea glauca | reverse complement strand
ATTCTTATATCATTTTTGTGTTATTGTGGTGATTGTTTTGGTTATATTGCTGTTATTTTGCCATTTCTAGCATTTTATTTCTGTTCTGCATACTTTTTATATCTTGTATATTACAAGTGGTATAGAGCACTTTCCTCGGCAAAAATTGTGGGTAAATTGTTTTTAGGGTAGAGACGTATTCTGGCGTCTTTAAGCCACAAAGATTTGTCGTTACGCACATAAACCCGCGGTTGAGGGATTCATACACGCAGGAAATACAAGTGGTACTTAAGCACACATCTGTTGGCCACCCTTGTAATCCCTGTTGGTACTCCTTCGAGTGGTAGTGCATCAGACAACACCTCTGTACGGATCAACCTAGATTACCTGGAGCCCTCTTTAGATAAACCGATCGGCCGCCTGACTACTATAGTGCCACCGAGAACAACACTAAGGAAGATACTCTCTAGTACCTGGGTAGTCGGGTAGTACGGCTAAGGGTACTGTCTAGACTAATTAGTAAGTGCCCCGAGATATTGGGCTGAGTACTACTGTTGGACCCCGCACGTATATCGGAGAGCTATAGCACAGGGAAAACCCTTGTCTGTAGAACCCTTGAATACCTAAGCCTTGGGGATAGAAAGATAAACAAATTAAAATAAACAAGATCTATTGTCGCGCAACTGTGTTCGAGTTGCCAAATCCCTACACAGTTCTTCCTGGTTAAGCATTTGGGCATTTCATCACTGTAGTATTCTTCAGACCAGAGTATAACTCCGCAGGTGTAAAGTCTGGAAATTTTTGCACCATTATTTGAGACCTATTTCATTGGATTCATCTCTTCGCCCTTATCACATTCATACATATCTTTTTTCAACAAAATTTTTGACCCCACCTGCCTCATTTCGGTTTCCTCGTCCTCATGGCCCATACCCGTAGCCAAGACTTGGAAGCTCGCTTCAATACCTTGCAATTTAATTTCACCGAGACCCAACAAGAAGTGAAACAACTCAGTGCCAATGTTGTCGCCATCAATACAACCATGCAGTCCTCAATGGAGGCAATCAAACAAGACCTCTCCAATGGTGGCTCCATCAAATGTGGAGGGCGTTGTGAAAATGTGCGTCTCCAAATTGGTGACTACCACTTGAAATCTCATATGTTTGCTATCGACATGGGCGGTTGTGACATTGTGTTGGGTGTAGACTAGCTAAGGACTTTGGGTCCCATTCTCATGGATTTTAAGGAATTAACCATGCAATTCGACCAGGAGGGCCACCAATATAAGTTCCAAGGCATCACCGCCGGTTCACTTGAGATCATTAGTTCCCATCGCATGGAAAAGATGCTCAAAAAAGGTCATTCTGGTGTTATTTCCCAACTCCATGCCATATAAGCAACAAAGACACCCTCGGTGCCGTAAGACCTCCAATCCATCATTTCTAAACATCAAGTAGTCTTTTCTACTCCCCAGGGACTCCCTCCTTCCCGTGGTGTTCATAATCATTCCATTCCCCTTGTACCAGGAAGCCTTTATCCCAATATCCGTCTGTATCGTCACCCCTTTTCCCAAAAAAATGAAATTGAGAAAATGGTCCAAGAACTCCTTAATGTAGGCGTTATCCGCCCTAGTACGAGCCCCTACTCTTCTCTTGTGGTCATGGTCCTAAAGAAAGAAGGTTCTTGGTGAATGTGTTTTGACTTCTGTGCCTTCAACAAACTTACCATTAAAGACATTTCCCATTCCTATCATTGATGAACTCTTGGATGAATTGAGTGGCACCCGGTTCTTTACTAAACTTGATCTTCGTTCTGGCTACCACCAAATATGTATGAAAGAGGCAGACATTCCCAAGACTCCCTTTAGAACTCATGAGGGCCACTGTGAGTTTTTGTGTAATGCCCCCTCCACCTTCCAAAGCCTCATGAATCATGTCTTCTGTCATTTTCTCTATCATTTTGTTTTAGTTTTCTTTGATGATATCCTCATCTATAACAAAACCTGGACATACCATCTTGCTCATGTGGATCGAGTTCTCCATCTACTCTCTCAGCACCAACTTTTCGTGAAACAGTCTAAATGTGCTTTTGGCGCCGCATAAGTCGAGTACTTGGGTCATCTGGTTGGCAAGGACGGCGACACGGTGGATCCTAAAAATATTGAAGCAATGCAAGACTGGCCTCACCCAAAGACTCTCAAAATCTTGTGTGGATTTCTGGGCTTAACAGGTTATTATCGCAAGTTTGTTAAGAATTATGGAAAGATTGCAACACCTCTCACTGCACTCCTAAAAAAGAACTCTTTCACTTGGACTCCGACAGCTGCTCAAGCTTTTCAAACCTTGAAGATGGCCATGTGCACCACTCCAGTCCTGACCCTTCCAGATTTCACAAAGACCTTTGTCTTGGAATGTGATGCCTCGGGGAAAGGAATTGGTGTTGTCCTTATGCAAGAGGGTCGGCCTTTGGCCTTTACCAACAAGCAACTATCTGAAAGAAGTTTGGGCAAATCAATCTATGAAAAGGAAATGTTGGCCATTCTGCATGCCGTTGATCCGTGGCGCCCTTATCTATTGGGGCAACGCATCCAAATTAATACAGACCATCAAAGCCTCAACTATTTTCTGGAACAACGCATTTCCTCCCTGGAGCAACAAAAATGGGTGAGTAAGTTCTTTGGATATGATTATGATATCATTTACAAGAAAGACAAAGACAATGTGGTTGCAGATGCACTTTCCCGAAAATATGAAGATGAAGGATCCCTTTTTCTCTTTCTTTCATTGTACCAGAGTGGCTCCAAGCCGTTCGCCAGGAATGACTACAAGATCCCAAAAGTTCGCATCTGATCCAACAATTGCAGTCCAATGCTCTAGCTTTCCCAGGGTACTCTTGGCTCCATGATGAGCTTCGATACAAAGGCCGTATGTATTTAAGTAAACAATCAAAACTTAAATCCACGGTACTTTCTGAGCTTCATGCTACACCCACAACGGGGCTCTACGGGTTCACCAAAACCTTTGACAGGGTCAAACACTCTTTTTTCTGGGATGGTATGAAACAATACATTCGTAATTTTGTCACTGAATGTGATGTGTGTCAACGCAACAAGGGCGAAACAGTCAAATCTCCGGGCACACTACAACTGCTTCCGATTCCACCTGCTATTTGGAGGGATATCTCTATGGATTTTATTATAGACTTACCCAAATCGAGAAATAAATCAGTCATCATGGTGGTTGTTGATCGCCTTTCCAAGTATGCTCATTTCTGTGCTCTTCAACACCCATTTACAACATCTACGGTGGCTCAAATTTTCATGGATCAGGTCTTCAAGCTTCATGGCATGCCACATTCTATTGTTTCTGATCGCGACCCAACTTTCACCAACAATTTTTGGCAAGACCTGTTCAAGCTACAAGGCACCCAATTGCATCTCAGCACAACTTATCATCCCCAGATTGATGGTCAAACGAAAGTTGTCAACAAGTGTTTGGAAACATATTTGAGGTGTTTTGCCTCAGAAAAGCAAAATCAGTGGACTCAATGGTTACCCCTAGTTGAATGGTGGTACAACACTTCATACCATACAGCTACACGCATGACTCATTTTGAAGCGGTATATGGACAAAATCCACCTTCAATTCTCTCATACTTACTTGGTGTCTTGAAGGTCCAGGCGGTTGACCAAACGCTTACAGTTCGAGAGGCTATTCTTCGTACCCTCAAAGAGTTGGTCATGGTACATAATCGCATGAAGCAACAAGCAGATCAAGGTCGCTCTGAACGTCAATTTGCAGAAGGGGATCAGGTGTTTCTTCGACTGTAACCTTACAAGCAAAATTCCCTCAAGGCCGAGCATTGTCAGAAGCTAGCGCCCAAATTTTATGGTCCTTATACCATTCTCAAGCGTGTGGGACAGGTGGCCTATCAGTTAGCTTTGCCCAGTCATTTGAAGTTACATCCTATTTTTCATGTTTCATGCTTAAAGAAGGTGATTGGAACTAAGTGCCAAATTCAAACCAACCTTCCTGAGTTAGCCGAAGAAGGATCCATTTGGCTACAACCACAAGCAGTTTTGGACCAACGTGAGCGTCGCCTGCGTCAGAGGACCATCAAGGAAGTGTTAGTCCAGTGGAAAGATACAACTCCAGCAGATGCCACTTGGGAACCAACTACCATTCGACAACAATTTCCACATCTCAAGCCTCGAGGACAAGGTTGTTTTTAAGGGGGAGGACATGTTAGGGTCCTAACCCGCACATAGGTAGAGCATTATATTCGGATGTAATAAAGGTCAATATTAATAAGGCCTTGCAATAAAATAGAATAAGTCAAATGTAAGAAGACCTAATAGAAGCTTTCGCTTTTAGAAGGATCTTCCTCTAGATGCTTCTTTTGATAGACATATTTAGTATAAATAGGAGTCGAGGGTATGAGTAACCTAGCTTGGATATTATTGTAATAGAGCTCTGCTCGACTAGAGGTTGCCCCCTCGAAGAGGCCCGTGAACATTGCTCTCAGATTCAAAGCGCTATTTCTGTGTTATTCATATATCATTTCTGTGTTATTTTGGTGATTGTTCTGGTTATATTGCTGTTATTTTGCCATTTCTAGCATTTTATTTCTGTTATGCATACTTTTTATATTTGGTATAGTACAAGTGGTATCAGAGCACTTTCCTCGGCATAAATTGTGGGTAATTTTTTTTCAGGGTAGAGACGTATTCCGACATCTTTAAGCCACAAAGATCTGTCGTTACGCGCATAAACCCGCGGTTGAGGGATTCATACACACATGAAATACAAGTGGTACTTAAGCACACATCTGTTGGCCACCCTTGTAACCCCTATTGGTACCCCTTCGAGTGGTAGCGCATCAGACAACACCTGTGTAGGAATCGACCTAGATTACCTGAAGCCCTCTTTAGATAAACCGATCGACCGCCTGACTACTATAGTGCCATCGAGAACAACACCCGAGAAGATACTCTCTAGTACCTGGGTAGTTGGGTGGTATGGCTAAGGGTACGGTCTAGACTCTCCTTAGTTAGTGCCCTGAGATATTGGGCTGAGTACTACTGTTGGACTCCGCATGTATATCAGAGAGCTATAGCACAGGGAAAACCCTTGTCTGTAGAATCCTTGAATACCTAACCCTTGGGGACAGAAATATAAACAAATTAAAGCAGACAAGATCTATTGTCGCGCACCTGTGTTCGAGTTGCCAAATCCCTACACAATTCTTCCTAATTAAGCATTTGGGCATTTCATCACTACAGTATTCTTCAGACCAGAGTATAACTCCACAAGTGTAAAGTCTGGAAATTTTTTCATAATTATTTGAGACCTATTCCATTGGATTCATCTCTTCACCCTTATCACATTCATACATGTCATTTTTCAGCAAAAGTTTTGACTCCACCCGCTCCATTTCGGTTCCCTCGTCCTCATGGCCCATACCCGTAGCCAAGACTTGGAAGCTTGCCTCAATACCTTGCAATCTAATTTCATCGAGACCCAACAAGAAGTGAAACAACTTAGTGCCAATGTTGTCGCCATCAATACAACCATGCAGTCTTCAATGGAGGCAATCAAACAAGATCTCTCCAATGGTAGCTCCATGAAATGTGGAGGGCGTTGTGAAAATGTGTGTCTCCAAATTGGTGACTACCACTTGAAATCTCATATGTTTGCTATCAACATGGGAAGTTGTGACATTGTGTTGGGTGCAGACTAGCTAAGGACTTTGGGTTCCATTCTCATGGATTTTAAGGATTTAACCATGTTATTCGACCAGGAGGGCCACCAATATAAGTTCCAAGGAATCACCACCGGTTCACCTGAGATCACTAGTTCCCATTGCATGGAAAAGCTGCTAAAAAAAGGTCATTCTAGTGTTATTGCCCAACTCCATGCCATACAAGCAACAAAGACACTCTCTGTGCCGCAAGACCTCCAATCCATCCTTTCTAAACATCAAGTGGTCTTTTCCACTCCCTAGGGACGCCCTCCTTCCCATGGTGTTCATGATCATTCCATTCCCCTTGTACCAAGAAGCCTTCCTCCCAATATCCATCTGTATCGTCACCCCTTTTCCCAAAAAAATGAAATTGAGAAAATGGTCCATGAACTCCTTAATGTAGGTGTTATCTACCCTAGTACTAGACCCTACTCTTCTCCTGTGGTCATGGTCCTGAAGAAAGAAGGTTCTTGGCGAATGTGTTCCAACTTCAGTGCCCTCAACAAACTTACCATTAAAGACAAATTTCCCATTCCTGTCATTGATGAGCTCTTGGATGAATTGAGTGGCGCCCAGTTCTTTACTAAACTTGATCTTCGTTCTGGCTACCACCATATACGTATGAAAGAGGCAGACATTCCCAAGACTGCCTTTAGAACTCATGAGGGCCACTATGAGTTTTTGGTCATGCCCTTTGGTTGGTGTAATGCCCCCTCCACCTTCCAAAGCCTCATGAATCATGTCTTCTGTCCTTTTCTCCGTCATTTTGTCTTAGTTTTCTTCGATGATATCCTCATCTATAGCAAAACCTGGACATACCATCTTGCTCATGTGGATTGAGTTCTCCATCTACTCTCTGAGCACCAACTTTTCCTGAAACAGTGTAAATGTGCTTTTGGCGCCTCAGAAGTCGAGTACTTGGGTCATCTGGTTGCCAAGGACGACATCAGGGTGTATCCTAAAAAGATTGAAGCTATGCAAGACTGGCCTCACCCAAAGACTCTCAAAAGCTTGTGTGGATTTCTGGGCTTAACAGGTTATTATCGCAAGTTTGTTAAGAATTATGGAAAGATTGCAACACCTCTCACTGCACTCCTAAAAAATAACTCTTTCACTTGGACTCCAGTAGCTGCTCAATCTTTTCAAACCTTGAAGATGGCCATGTGCACCACTCCGGTCCTGGCCCTTCCGAATTTCACAAAGACCTTTGTTTTGGAATGTGATGCCTCAGGGAAAGGAATTGGTGTTGTCCTTATGTAAGAGGGTCGGCCTTTGGCCTTTACCAGCAAGCAACTGTTTGAAAGAAATCTGGGCAAATCAATCTATGAAAAGGAAATGTTGGCCATTCTGCATGTCGTTGATCTGTGGCGCCCTTATCTATTGGGGCAACGCTTCCAAATTAAGACATACCATCAAAGCCTCAAGTATTTTCTGGAACAACACATTTCCTCCCCAAAACAACAAAAATGGGTGGCTAAGCTCTTTGGATATGATTATGAGGTGATTTACAAGAAAGACAAAGACAATGTGGTTGCAGATTCACTTTTCCGAAAATATTAAGATAAAGGATGCCTTTTTTCTTTTTCCTTCATTATACCAGAGTGGGTCCAAGCCGTTCACCAAGAATGGCTACAAGATCCCAAAAGTTCACATCTGATCCAACAATTGCAGTCCAATGCTCCAGCTTCCCCAGGGTACTCTTGGCTCCTTGATGAACTTCGATACAAAGGCCGTTTGTATTTAAGTAAACAATCAAAACTTAAATCCACGGTACTTTCTGAGCTTCATGCTACACCCACATTGGGGCACTCCAGGTTCACCAAAACCTATGACAGGGTCAATTGCTCTTTTTTCTGGGATGGTATGAAACAAGACATTTGTAATTTTGTCGCTGAATGTGATGTGTGTCAACGCAACAAGGGCGAAACAATCAAATCTCCGAGCACACTACAACCACTTCCGATTGCACCTGCTATTTGGAGGCATATCTCTATGGATTTTATTACAGGCTTACCCAAATCGGGAAATAAATCAATAATTATGGTGGTTGTTGATCGCCTTTCCAAGTATGCTCATTTCTGCGCTCTTCAACACCCATTTACAACATCCATGGTGGCTCAACGTTTCATGGATCAGGTCTTCAAGCTTCATGGCATGCTGCATTCTATTGTTTCTGATCGCGACCCAACTTTCACCAGCAATTTTTGGCAAGAATTGTTCAAGCTACAAGGCACCCAATTGCATCTCAACACAACTTATCATCCCCAGACTGATGGTCAAATGGAAGTTGTCAACAAGTGTTTGGAAACATATTTGAGGTGTTTTGCCTCGGAAAAGAAAAATCAGTGGACTCAATGATTACCCGTAGCTGAATGGTGGTACAACACTTCATACCATACAACTACATGCATGACTCATTTTGAAGCGGTATATGGACAAAAGCCACCTTTAGTTCTCTCATACTTACCTGGTGTCTCGAAGGTCTAGGTGGTTGACCAAACGCTTACAGTTCGAGAGGCTATTCTTCGTACCCTCAAAGAGAATTTGGTCATGGCACAGAATTGCATGAAGCAACAAGAAGATCAAGGTCGCTCTGAACGTCAATTTGCAGAAGGGGATCAAGTGTTTCTTCAACTGCAACCTTACAAGCAAAATTCCCTCAAGGCCGAGCATTGTCAGAAGCTAGCACCCAAATTTTATGGTCCTTATACCATTCTCAAGCGTGTGGGACAGGTGGCCTATCAGTTAGCTTTGCCTAATCATTCGAAGGTACATCCTGTTTTTCATGTTTCATGCTTAAAGAAGGTGATTGGAACTAAGTGCCAAATTCAAACCAACCTTCCCGAGTTAGCCGAAGAAGGATCCATTTGGCTACAGCCACAAGCAGTTTTGGACCAGCGTGAGCATCGCCTGGGTCAGAGGACCATCAAGGAAGTGTTAGTCCAGTGGAAAGATACAACTCTAGCAGATGCCACTTGGGAACCGGCTACCATTCAACAACAATTTCCACATCTCAAGCCTTGAGGACAAGGTTGTTTTTAAGGGGTAGGACATGTTAGGGTCCTAACCCGCACGTAGGTAGAACAATATATTCAGATGTAATAAAGGTCAATATTAATAAGTCCTTGCAATAAAATAGAATAAGTCGAATGTAAGAAGACCTAATAGAAGCTTCTGCTTCTATAAGGATCTTCTTCTAGATGCTTCTTTTGATAGACATATTTAGTATAAATAGGAGTCGAGGGTATGAGAACCCTAGCTTGGATATTATTGTAATAGAGCTCTTCTCGACTGGAGGTTGCCCCCTCGAAGAGGCTCGTGAACATTGCTCTCAGATTCAAAGTGCTATTTCTGTGTTATTCTTATATCATTTCCGTGTTATTGTGGTGATTGTTCTGGTTATATTGCTTTTATTCTTCCATTTCTAGCATTTTATTTCTGTTATGCATACTTTTATATCTGGTATATTACAAATAGTGCCAACGTCTGCTATTGCTCCAAAGAGTGGTTAGTGTTTAGGTGCCTCTACCTTTTTTTAGATGGTAACCACTGCTTTTCTCATCTGAGTGAATTTGTTGTTTCTACTAACATCAAGCTTTAAGAGCCTTTGATATTTTGAGTTTGATGTTGTTTATGATCGTAAATTGCTATATCAATCAATAGGAGTAATGTGAGTTAGCTATATAGTATAAACATTTAAGACATGAATTAGAGTTGTTCAATATTTTAGTGCTAGAGTAGAAAGATCCATATTTACTCACATAAGCACATTGGACGTAGATTATAGCCTATATTTTGAGTGAACAGATCTAAATAGCTAAGAGGGCCAAGCCCTCTTAATTCAAGATCCTTGGCTGAAATTTAGATCCGTTCACTCAAAACACAAGATCTGTCGGAAGCTTGTAGAAGATTCTTGTTTGTCAAGTAGCTTCTGGAAGCTCCTAAATAGATAGGGAGCACCCAAATCAATCTCCCCAAATGCTCCGAAATGTTCTGAAGCTCCCAAAGAATCTCCCAACAATGAGGGAGGATTTTTGACAATCTCCAAAGTTCCAAGGAGAAGGGATATTTCGGGTATGGGCTCCCCAACTCTCAGGAGTGATACCCATGCTACTATGGTTTTAACTTATGGGAAATCCATTCCTTTGGTCTAAAATATTCTTGCTAGGAACCCTAGTTATTTTAAATTTTTCTTAAATGATTTTAGAAAGGTTGGAAACTCATGGACTATTTGAATTAAGTGTGTGTGTGTGTGTGTGAGAGAGAGAGAGAGAGAGAGAGAGAGAGAGAGAGAGAGAGAGATTTAACTACCATTTGTGTTGTCAAATAATGTATGATACTTGTAACAAAGGATTACATTGAATGAAATGCATCAATGAGTGCTTATAAATAATCATGAAACATAGCCTAAGTGGTTTGCTCAATTGGTTATCACCATTATTGCTCAACAATTAGTTAGTTCCATGCCTTCAAGTGCCCGGTTCAAATCCCCCTGGGTTAGGCACAATTGTTTACATCGACGGTTTACTATGGATGCTATCCACAAATGTGCGGAAGCATGCCCTTGGGTGTCCCCACAAAGGTTCTCCTTGGAGAAAAAAGTAAACCTGAAACACACAAGGGGAAAAGAAAGAGAAAAGTGATGTAGGTTGACCACTAATGAAACAATAAAAAAACATGGACATCTACTCTTTTCTTGCACTAGGAATTATTCTTTTCTAGGAATAATTGGCTCGTGTTGTAAAAACCTCCATAAGAAACTTTTCCATACTTGGATGATTCTAGTTAGCACATCTAAAATGGACATCTTAAAGACTCTAATTCGTTTGATGTAATGTTCCCAAGCCAATATGCCAGGAACATCCCGTCTTGCATGAATTTTAAACTTTTTTTGGTTGTGGTATTTCGTCAAACACTTTGTTGATTTACTTGTTTGTATGTGTTTACTTGCAGGTTGACCTCTTGATTTTGGCCTTAGGGTTATATTGATGATTTATATGTGTGTTTGCAGCAACAGATAAGAAGATAAGCAATGAAACATACCTCAACCATATGCAAGACCAACAATGCAATAGACAACCCAACAATGATTCAGATCTGCTCTTTATTCATAATAATAAGAACCTGCTACAATGAGGAGGCCGATCTGGAATGCTCAACAGATGTCTCCCATAAACATAATATGAGCTGCTACAAAATGTTCCAATAGAAGACTACAAGCCTCCAAAGGTTGGATACACGATGAAGACTGAATACAAGTAGAGATCTAGGTCGTATGCAATACCAAACCCTCAACTGGAAAACCACGCTCTAGTAGAAGACTGAAACCCTCAAAAATTTGGCCCAGCTGAATAAGCCTCCAAATGAGTCCAATGAAGATGCCAAACTATAGATCGGGATGTGTAGAGTCCCCTCCTGAAATCTCAAATCGGAATACCAAGGAATGCTCCTCCAAATGATGAATCCTCAAGTGGAGCTACGCCCCCCTGAAAACTGCCAAACCCTACAATTTCGGCTTTGCTGAAGGAGGTCTCCAAATGCTCCACAAAACCACTAGAATGATAGATCGGGGCTTGGTTACCTCCCTGGTGAAGTTCCAAGCGAAATGATGAAGGTTTGATCTACCAAATGGATGAAATCACTTTCTGAAGTGAGCTCCTCTCCTCCAATTCGTCCCATGCATCCAATAAATCAAATGACACATATAACTCCACCGGAATGCACTAGATCTAATGGCCACGACCTTGCAATGAAAACCCAAGTGCTAGAATCTCCAGAAGCCCTGCCAATAACCTGGAACAAACTCCTCTCAATGGATGGTGCGCTCCCCTTGCTGGAAACCCCCAATGGTGCGCCCTCCTTCTCCTCCTGTGCCCGTGGCTGGTGTAGAACCCTCCTGCACTGAGTATATCTGAATTAGAATGGTGTGGGAGAGTATTGCATCCCCGAGACCAAGCTTGGGACAAGCTAGGTGGAATCTTTCACCATCGAATCGTCCTCTAGGGTTTGTTAAATTAAAACCCTCAAAACCCCCAAGGTATGGGCTCTCTAGCTAGAAGCCATACATCAAAATGATAATCATACATGAATGAGAGAATATAGGCCCTTGCCTCTTCTTTATACTTCCTGCTCACCTTTTCCCTCCAAAATGACTTTTACTTTATTAATTAAATCACTTTAATTAATTAATTAACCTTCTTACCTCTAAAAAGTGCCTTATCTCTCCTTGTGGCTTCCCTGGCCACTGGAAGTCACTTCTCAGCATCCTATCCTATAGTGTTGCTCCTCTCGATTTCAATGAGCTATTACATTGAGAGGTTCCTCCAAGTATTTTGCCCAAAATGACCTCTTCAGTGAATTTAATTGACCTATAGCTCAAAATACTCAAAATCATGGAAATCGTCGGAATGCAACGAAACCAAAGCCAATATGTGCGGAATGGATCATAATGATGAAATAAGATGAGCGATGCAAGTCGAACCCTAAAATACCTCTCAATAATATTTGTACTTGCTATAACCTCCATCTGGCTACCCTGGTCATCATAACCCTCTGTAATGTAATGATGTCCCAAAGTGGGGACATTACATTTGACTTGCAAAATTGCATTGTCATCTAATCCTCTGTTTAGTCTTTTCCACCTAATCTTATTGTGGAGTTTGTGATCTGCTGAATTTTAATGCTTAGCTCAAGCACGTGTAGTTTCTTTTCAATTTACCATGAACTTGAACCATAAACAATGCAACAATACAAGATACAATAGCTGCAATTTACCAAGATCACAAGAAGAATAACCATGCACAAGACACAAGAAGTTATCCTGGGAAAACCCTTCTCAAACAAGGGAAAAAACCAACAATCCTTTGCTATAGAGTAAAGAGAAGATCCACCACACACCATAGTGCACACAAGAGGGTGCTCTATGACCAAGAAAGCTAGTGCCTAAGAGAATTGCGCACCAAATTTCAGATCTCCACAATGAATTATGTGAGAATGAGATATGATCCACAATGGGGATGTATCTCTCTTATTTATACATGACCTAACTCAACAATTAGTCTATTGGCACAATAGGGCCGACTTTTAAAACCCAATAATATAATTAATCTTTACACAATATTAATTATTTTTCCATGGTGGGATCGACTTGTACCCTTTACAATACAAATTAGGGTTTTACCAAAGTCTTATTCTTTGAAAATATAGCAAGGGATCTAACACATCCTCTAGTGCTCTGCCACTAGGGACACATCCACCTGTGCTCAGTCATAGGGACGCCACTCTCAAATAGATCAACTCAACTAAATCCATAGGAGTACGAACTGGAGAACCATCTCAAGTCGACTCAACTAAGTCCATAGGAGTCAGACAAGAGACCATCTCAAGTCTCTCAACTCAGTCCATAGGAGTATGACAAGAGACCAACACACGTCATCTCAACTCAGTCTAGAGGAGTATGACTCACCCATCACATGGGTGTTCTAACACAAATCATCTCAACTCAGTCCAAAGGAGTATGATCTGGAGAATGTCTCATGAAGATGCAATCATCAACACGATCTTCCTATCTTTTGTTGATTCTCTCTAGGGAGTATTCACTTTTAGGCATGCTTTACTTTGTGATTCTAATCTTGGATGAAAGGGTTCCCATAAATATTTCTTTTCTTTTCATATAGGGTTCCACCTTCTAATCCACCCATAAAGATTTGTTTGTGTTGTCATCTAATCCTTTGTTAAATCTTTTCCACCTTCTAATCTTATTGTGGAGTTTGTGATCTTCCTTTTTTTTGTTGATTCTATCTAGGGACTATTCACTTTTAGGCATGCTTGTACTTTGTGATTCTAATCTTGGATGAAAGGGTTCCCATAAAGATTTGTTTGCTTTTCATATAGGGTTCCTACAAATGAAATTTGAATACCTAATACAAATATGCCTTGGTGATTTTCTTAGGACAAAATGCGTCAACCACTTCTCATTTGTGCAAAACCCACTCCCGTTTTTCCAACCATTTACTAATTTGCCTATCTACTAGTGCCCCTTTAGAAATTTTCTATGGAAGGTTGTTCTTGACAATATAATTTTGTTTGTATTCTCACCTTTTCTTTGAACCTTCTAGTATTTTATTTCCATTAGGAACACTTTATAGGATGTGTTTGTATACATATAGAGGACACTTATGAAAAATGTTTTCTAAGATATCTTTATTTTTGTGTTATTATGGTGTTTGAAACCCCATATTTATAAAGAAAAATAGGTTTGGATATCTACTTCGGTGTTATGACATTCAATTACTACACGTGTATATCTTTTCTTTTCTTTGAAGGGCAAAGAGAATTTTGAATCCAGTTGAAGTCTATTTACCTTGTGAACTTCCCATCTTAATGTGTCTGTGAATTCTAGTGCCAAATAATTGTAAATGATTACAAAGTGTTCATTCAAAACCAAAGTTACAATGATTTGACAAACTTGACAAGGCCTTGAGCAGTGGAAAGATGTGAGAGAGAAGGGAATAAAGGGAGTGAAGCTATGAAAGGGCTTGGTATCTTCATTGATGTTCAAGATAGAGAAGTATGTGACATATGCTTAACTTATGTGCAGGAGCAATTGCAAAAGCTGTAGTCTAAACGTTCTACGAAATG
>JZKD02S0373918.1:997035-1010637 GCA_000966675.3 Picea glauca | reverse complement strand
CTATGACTACTTTGACACAGACACCCATCATTTAGGTCGTTTGACCAAGTTGAAATAGACTGGACCAGTGGAGAATTTATAGCTTCCTTTGAGCAATTGGATTTCAGAACAGAGAACATGAAATATGATTTTTTTAGGGAATGCTCAATCAGTGGCCTCAAGGATGAAATACATGCCCATGTCCTCATGGCTCACCCCCATACTTGGTTGGAAGATAATAAAAAAATGGGCCAAGGAAGCACAATAAGTCGCCTCATCCCAAACCAGAAAAACACCCTTTATTCCTCTCCCTAAACCCACCCTTCCCGCCCCTCCTATCACTCCCCTCAAGATCAAGAAATTGACTCTCGCTGAAATGGTTGAACGCCAACTTAAAGAACTTTATTATAATTGTGATGCCAAGTATTTTTCGAGGCACAAGTGTGAGGAACATAAGATTTTTATGGCTATGTATGAGGATGTTTCTGAAGAAGAGGCAGATGCATCTCATGTACTTGAGCTACCCCCACCAGATTATCTTAATCAACCCTCTGGTCCACCAGAAGTTAAACCACTGATTTCTCTGAATACACTCACGGGTTTCTCTGCTCCCCAAACCCTCAAGTTAGTTGGCTACATTTTTTTAATGCAATACATATATAAAAAATGGATAATGCCATCAAATTTGTTCTTTTGTTTTGCATATTATTAAGGCAATATATATTATATAAAAAATGGATAATGCCATCAAATTTTTTCTTTCGTTTTACATATTATTAAGGACTTGTTTTTTGGAGTGTTTCGTTGGATTAAAATAATTTTGGTCTTCACTACCATATGTTTTTAGTATTTGCATAGTGATTGCATGCTAAAAATTTAACTCCTAGTCTAAACGTCCTACATTTTGGCCCTTTTTTCGAGGTATTTTCTATTTAATTTTGTCTGAAATCCGGCGAGAAATTGTTGGATTGTAGATTTGAGTGTTTAAGTCTGGGATTGTAGATTTGAGTGGTTAAGTTTGTATAATCTAAGTGCCCCAAAGGTTTATCAACATGCTGAATCCATTTAAGCATTCATAAATACAATTTAAACAACATAAAATTAAGTTTTCATCTAGATTCATGTTGTCAGATTCTGACAAAATTACCAAAACGTAGAACGTTTAAACAATGCAAAAATTTTAAACTTTACCATTTGTATTTATTTTATGTACTTGGCTTTTAAAGTGTCTAGATTCATGAAATGTGATTTCTTTGCATTTGTGAACATTTAAGGTTGTTGAGCACACACTTATATTGAGCGGGTGGGTGAATCAATATAAGACTATATTTTTATTTTTAACATTCATAAAACATAATGAAGTTATCACATCAATATAACAACCAAAAAACACAATATTTAATGTGGAAACCCTTTCGAGAGAAAACCACAAAACTTATTTGTATTGATTTGTAGGCACCAACCTACGATAACAAATGTTTGTAGGCACCAACCTACTAGAGAACTCAATCTCCATTCTTGTTTGTAGGCATCGAACTACAGTAAACATCGATCTGCTCTGATGTTTGTAGGCACCGACCTACAGGAGACATCGATCCCCTTTGTTGATTGTAGGAATAATCCTATAGGAGACATTGATCCCCTCTGATGTTTGTACACACCGACCTATAGGAGACACTGAACCCCTTTGTTGCTTATGGCTTCACAAAATATTCTCTGCACTCTTTACTTCTTCCTTCGTCGGATCTACTCTGCGCTTGCTACTTCTGCTTTCGCTCTACTTCACCGGATCTTCTTGCTTCTTCTTCAACTTATGCCTCAGATCTTGCACTGTGCTTGCTTCTTCTTATTTCGCTTTCTTCTATTTTCAATTCTTCTGCACTATGCTCGCTACTTCTGCTTTCGCTCTGCCTTGGATCTGTACTCACTCCCTTTTCTTTTGCCTGATTTATTTTCTAGAATGTCAGATCTCATCTTTGCCAATATTTAATTGTCGCTCATTCAATGATGTTCAATCGTCACACCTCAAATAATATGCTTAAGAATATTACACTTTCACCCACATACACATTTTTTCTCATAACCCTCTTCTTTATTTATACTTTTCCATAAGCTTTACGTGAAAATTCATGTTCATTTTGAAGAGTCACTACTTTTATTAAATAATAATTGATTTCCCCCCTTTTTTTAATTTTTAATTCATTTTTATGGGTAAAATACCACCATGGTTTGTAAAACCATGTGCACTTTCACTTTTACCCTTTTTAATTCATTTTCATGCTTACTCCACTTTTACGTAAACTCCCCTTTCACTTTTACTTTTTTTCTTTAATCCACTTTCATCTTTACTCCTCTTTTAAGTAAACTCCACTTCCACCCAACCTTTCAACTTTGTTATTTATTAAAATCTTATTTATATTTAATCCAGTTTCATTTTTACTTCACTTTTAAGTAAACTCAGTTTCCACTTAACTTTTCCACTTTTGTATTTATTAGATCACATTTATATTTGATCACTTTTTTTCCAGTAGAAAAAATTGCTCAATTATATTAAAAAATATAATATGTTCTCATAACTAAATACATCAAGTGAAAAGAAGAAGTTGTCCAAGAGTGTCTTTCTCCAACAATTGGACTATCCAATTCGATGGAGGAAGATTTGTGCTACAAGTAATGATGAAAAATAGAACAATAGGTCAGAAAAGAAAAGAAGGTGACGATTAGAAGAGAATATCGAGAGGGCTACACCAAGGAAACAAATAAGAAAGAGAATATTGAAGCTGCCTACAAGGACTCATGGCACTAGGCTTAAAAAATTTTGATAACATGTGAGGGACCCTCATGGCCATCCAGCCAATGATTGTAAGTAATCAGGCCTACAAATTTTTGAAGCGCTGACTTAGAAAGTAGGTTCACATTTCTATTGAATTCTCGTGAAGATGAGTTTCTTAAATTAGCGTTTAAGTAATCTGATGTGATCCATCCAGGCCATAAGAGTGATTGATTGAAGTTTGCCACTATGATTCGACCAATCTATGATAACAATGGAATCGCCAATCAGATGGAGGTGATCAATATTTAGTCTTGAGGCCAAGTGTAGAGTGGCCCAGGCACCAAATAGTTCAGCCCTTGTGTTGGTGCCCGGGCCACAGCTGAAAGTCCATCTGTAAATCAAGTTTGTATTTGTTTAAATATGACCACCCGCTCCACTCAATGTTCCGTAGTGTTGGGCTGCACCATCAAACCACCTCGTAGGTATATCCTCTGCTATGTGTGGGCTTATTAAAAAAGAAAAATTCCCCTTGACTGGATGAATTCCTTTCCACAACTGATGCAGGCCAAGCGTTTTATATACAACTGAATTGAGCATAGGAGAAATATCTTCAAATATCTTGTTGTTTCTAGCCGACCAAATGAACCAATTGACCAAAGGAGTAAAAAAATTATGATTGCGCTCGTTGGAATGCCAGTGAGTAAAGCAATCTGAATGGGAGGTCTCATTCTAGGCAGAAATAATGTTGAGGTCAAAAGCAATCTTGTCCATATTTAATCACTTACTAACCTTTGGCATCAATAACAATATTTTAATCAATAAAAATTAATTTTAAAGCATGTATATAAGCATAAATATCCATTTTTTTATAGTAAAAAATATAAATTTAATTAATAATTAATAAATATATCAAATGCATTTCTCTTAATATAAATTCAACACCTATTACCATTTATGAATCAATAAATATGCATATCAATGAATCCAAGATCAACAATGAAATATTATTACCCTTAAAACTAGTGACTCTCTAGGTGATTCCTTTGTTCCAATGTGATTTAATATAATAACAATATAGTTGAAAGTTACAATATAATAATAATATAATTGAAAGTTACAATTTAATAATAATATAGTTGAAAGTTACAATTTAACAAGTGTTGCATGACAACGTAGTCCCTGCCTAACTGAAACTTCCATAAGCATCATTTTGGTGGAAGGGAGGGGGTTGGAAACGATGACGTCAGAACAAGTGAGAGGGGCTTCAGTGTCTTGCCTTGCCTTTATGTTTTGTCTTGGCGTAGCTTATGAAGAGATATTGCAATATTTCTAGTATTTATTATTATTTAAGAATAAAGTGATATATAATAATTTTAAATTCTAAATTAAATATTAAATGTTAAAAATTGTTAAATTTTTAAATTTAAATTAAAAATTTAGATGATTAAAACTAAAGTTAAAAGTTAAAAATATAATTTAAAGTTGAAAAATAAACTCTCGACAAGTTCATGATATTTAAGGATTTTAATCAAGTTTTTATAATTATGATTTTAAATTTTAGAATTAAGAAATAAGTTTCTAATAAAATTAAATTTTAAATAAATAACTTTTATGTTGAAAAGGAAAGTTGAAAATTAATAATTCATGATCAAATATTAAAATTTATATTAAATAAAATTGTATTAAAATTAATGCAATTTAATAGGTAAATATAAATATAATATAAATAATTTTTATTTATGTTACATCCAAAAGGACGATTCAAACAACTTTTTTATCACATGTCACCTCCATAGTGGCTTATCAAATGTTTGACATTTTAAACAATTTGAACCACATACAAAAGCAATAAATGTTCTTGGAGCTATGTGCATATAATTTTCTAACGTGGTTGGGTGAATTACACTATCAAACAAAGCAATAGATGGAAAATCATTTATGGTATAGTCAATTCTATACATCGATTAAAGTGAAGTTTGCAATAAGACATCAAAGATATCATCCAATTAACTTTCAAAAAATAAGTTTTTTTATTACATAAAAAATACATATATCTATTTCCTATGTTATACATTAAATGTAACACAAAAATATAAAGTCAATGGAAACTAATACAAAGTCAAAGAGAAAACTTATTGCTATAGTCTCTAGCCTTTGGTAGGGATTAATAACAATATAATTAAATTATATAATTAAAAGTCACAGTTTAATAACAATATAGTTGAAAGTGATTGAATATAATAATAATATAGTTGAAAATTACAATATAATAATATTATAATTGAAAGTTACAATTTAATAACAATATAGTTGAAAGTTACAATTTAATAACAATATAATTGAATTATATAGTTGAAAGTTACACTTTAATAACAATATAGTTGAAAGTTATAACGAGAAGAAAAATTGAATAACAATATAGTTGAAAGTTATAATGAAAAGAAAATTTTAATAACAATACAATTACAAAGGTATTGGTATATTTAGTCAAATATCAAATTACTAAATACAAAAATCTTTTAAATGAATTTAAAAATTTAATTTAATTTTATAAATTATAATTTATAATTTATGATAAAAAATAAATTATAACAAGCTTAATCATATATTAATTTTATTTTGGAAATTATAATTTGTGATAAAAAAAAAATTATAATAACCTTGAACCATATATTTTATTTTGGAAATTATAATTTGTGATTAAAAAAATTATAACAACCTTGAACCATATATTTTTATTGTTAAAATCAGATTCTCGATGGATTTAATAATCCTATTCTATCCTAGAATTACAATTTATAATAAAAACAAATGATAGTTTGTGGTCCGTACGATTTTCACGGACTGATTCTTTCATAATTTCGTGATCGAGAAGCAAGACCGAATATATGGCCCTTATCCTTATCCTACGCAAAGAATTTCTGCAGAAATTTCACGGGGTAGAAAACGATAGAATGTATGGCCCTTATCCTTATCCTACGCAAAGAATTTCACCCACTAGAGTCGTTGAAGGTGTGCAACCCCGGCTTGAAGATCAATTCCAACTCAAAAGTGGAAATATATTTTTCAACAATCAAAGAGTGAATAAAGTGTTGAAAAATTCTTCAGACATGGAAAGATATTTTTTAACAATCAAAGAGTGGAATAAAGTGTTGAAAAAATTCTTCAGACATGGAAAGATATTTTTCAACAATCAAAGAGTGGAATAAAGTGTTGAAAAATTCTTCATTCGAATTATATAAAATTAATTATTTAAATATGTAAATATAATATTTTTTGGTCCGTTTTCATGAAAATATCTAAAAAACAAAAATTTAAAACTTTTAGACTAAAATATTTAGATTGTGTTAATTAATCTATACATTCAAAAACACAACTTCATCAATATAAAATTGAATTTTACCGAGTAGAAAAAGTAAAAAGATTAAAGATGAATTCCAACTCTAAAGTAGAAAGATATTTCTCAACACACAAAAACTTTGAGACTATGAAGAAGAAGAAACAAATAAATTGTTGAGAGTCTACATTAATGTGTAATAACAATATTGTTGTAAGATTCAAAGTGTTGAAAAATCCTTGAGAATTTTAAATTATATAGAATTAACTATTTAAATATGTAAATACAACAATTTTTTAGGAAAATATCTCAACAAAAACATAAAAAAATTTAAATTAAAACATTTAAATTATATTAATTAATCTATACATTTAAAAACACAATTTAATCAATATAAAATTGAATTTCACCAATAATTAAAATGTTAAATTCCAAAAAATACAAAACTATAACCTTAAAAACAACTTTAAATTAAAAATTATTCAAATAATAAAAAACTTTAAAAATAATTGAAATAAAATATCTGAAGGGTCTCTTTATTATTATGATGGCGAGAATATCACGATATAATATTTTTCAATTAACTATATTCCACGTTTGGATAATATTCTTTTTTTCTAGTGCCATGTCATACGACTTTAAGGCACTTGGGGTTTCACGTAACCATAAAGCACTTAGGGTTAAAATTCTTTGGAACAGGTGGGTGAGATATTATTATTATTATTGTTATTTTATTTAATAAATCAATCTAGTTAAAGTTTTCAAAATAGTTTTCAATTTTAATTTGGTATAACAAAAATTTGGTTTATATTCAACACTCTTATAACAACATTGTCCATGCTTTTACTAGTAAGTTTTTTTTTTGAAACTTGTTTTGGGTATTTTACACCTTTTTTCTTAAATGTTGTATATGGACAACAAGGCAGAGTGGGGGAAGACACTACAAGAGAAGCATTGAAGGATAAAACGTTTTTTGATAAGATCAGGTCGATCCATTTGCAAGTACATGGGACCTTGAATAATTCACAGGAAAACTATAAGGCTCGATAGGATTAGCGCATGATTGAAAAAACATTCAAAGTGGGAGATAGAGTTTGGTTGTATATGAACAAATAAAGGTTACAAGATCTTGGTAAGAAAATCAAGGCTCTATGCTATGGTCCTTTTAAGTGTTGGAGAAGGTGGGTGGCAATGCCTATTGACTAACTCTACCCCCATATATGAACATTTACTCAGTAGTGAATGTTGAGAATCTGAAACTCTATGAGCCTTCCATGTTGGATCAAGAAATTGGTGAGCAAGTCTTACATGCCATAGAGAACTTAGCACCAAAATTCCAGGCATAGTTAGTAGAAGATATAGTTTTATAGAAGTCGTCTAGAACAACTCTATGGGATAGTATGAACTCTAGCAGGTTGGGCCAAAACAACATATTCCATGCAAGGCGAAACAATACTCCAAGGAGGAGGCAGAGGAAAAAATCCCTCACCTACTTTAGTAAAATCTATTGAGGACCAAAAGCCTCCCTAAATGGTGAAGTATAATTCAAAATGGAACATCATATAATTTGTCATCAATTTTAGTACTTTCTGGGTGTAAAAATTGGAGTTATTGACTTGTAGGGGGCCTTTTTGGGGTAGGTCCCACTTTGGATATTTGGGGTATGGAGCCTTCCAAACCTCGTTTGAGGCCTTAAATGGTCATTTTTTGGGTTTTTCATAGCTCGTATCCTCTCAACATTGCTTTACACTTCGATAGCTTTCCAATGACAGAAAAAAAAAATCTCAATCATAGTTTGTATGCGAACCTTGTGCCTCTTGTAAGTTGACCTATCTTGTTGAACACCATGGGATCGAGTGGATTCCATGTCGGCTTCCATTACTCACACATGTGGAGATTGTTATGTGTGGAATTTCAAAAATATTCTAGAGGACCCAAAACCATAACATCAATTGGGGGTTGAGGCTTGCAAAAACCCTAATTGTAACCCTAGACGACTAATAGGCTATGTTAAATATTTGGCTGCTAGGAAAGGTAGGGATTACATTCTTATTGTATTGAGTATTGTTCCATAGGAGAGTAGAGCATTGAGAGTGGGATATTCACGGAGATTAGAGGAAAAAGGAGATCATGTAGTAGCCATATTGGCCATAGTGTCCATGGCGTACCCATGGTGAGTGTCCCTTTCTTTGCACTGAGATTTTATAATTAAGAAGATAAGAGAAAAGCATATACCTCACCTTCCAGTTGGGTTTTTTCCGTATTGGATTTTACAGGGGCACATCTTGTGTTCATTGTGTGTATCATTTTATTTTTCAACATATTTCAATAATTTATTTGTTAAAGCTAGTAATATTAACTCTCCAACATTTAATAGAATATTGCATAGAAAAATATTGCAGAATGTTATAAGTTATGTTGCGACAAACTATTCGAGTGGAATATCCACGATAGTTTACAAAGCAATGCATGGAAAAGAAACTACTTTACAAGCTAAAAAATGCTTTGAATGAATATGCTTTTTTCAGGATAGAGATGTGTTATGTTGTCTTAAAACTACAATGATCTGTCATTCAGTGCATAAATCCATGGTCGAGGAAGCATACACACAGGAAATACAAGAGGTTTTTAATCTCACATTGTTGGACACCCTTGTAACCCATGTCGGTACCCCTTTGAGTGGTAGTGCATAAGACAACATCTGTATACAGACTGACCTAGGTATCCTGAAATGCTCCATAGACCGATCGATCGACCGCCTGATTGCTATAGTGCCACCAAGAATGTCACTCGGGAAGATACTCTCTAGTACCTGGGCAATCAAGTAGTACAACTAAGGGTACGGTCTAGCCTCCTCAGTTGGAGCCTTGATATATTGGTTCGAGTACTATTATTCCACCCCGCATGTATATCAGAGAGCTATAGCACATGGAAAACCCTTGTCTATAGAAACCTTGAAAACCTTAACCTTTGGGACGAAAATAGAATGGACGATATCCATTGTCGTGCAACCTTGCCTCCTACATTATGTTTGCAAAAATTACTACAATTTTTTTCCTATTAAGAATTTGGGCATTTTAACACTGCAATATTATTCATATCAGAGTATAACTCCACAGGAGTTAAAGAAAAAAAACACTAAACTACACCCTTATTTGATACCTATCCCATTGGATTCATCTTTTTGTCTTAATCGCAATAATACCTATCATTTTTCACCTTTTTTTTTCTCTGTGCTCTCAACCCCCTTATTTGGGACCTACCCCATTGGATTCCCTTATTCGCACTGATCATCATGATACCCTTCACCTGTAACCCTTTTTCTGTGTGGACCCACCTACCCCTTTTCTGTGCCCCCCTTTCACCATGGCCCACACCCACAACCAAGACCTTGACTCACACCTCAATGCCTTGTCATATGGTTTCTCCATGACCTAGAAGGAAGTGCGGAAAATCAATGCCAATATTACCACCATCAATTCCAACATGAATTCTGCCATAGAAGCCAAAATGGAAAACCTGAAATAGGACATGACAAAGGACCTCTTAGTCCACATGGAACACCATCATGCAAGCCAAATTGAATCCTTTACTGTCCATCTCTTCGTCAAAATGAATATTATTGGAGACCTTACCTCATATGACCAACCTTTGCACATCGAATGTGATACTTCCTCCAATTCCCATACTTTTCAATCCCATCAATTTCGGCATGACCTACACCTTCCTATAGTGGATGTGAGCAAATTTGATGGCTCGGGTCCCATGGTTTCGATCACCCAAATGGAACACTACTCTTTGCATGGCATTACCGATGAGTTGGCCAAACTCTGTTATGGTGTTCTCCATTTTGATCTTGAACATTGGATAGTTTGTTGCAGATATGTATGATTGCTTTGACACAGACACACATCATTTAGGTCGTTTGAATAAGTTGAAATAGACTAGCCCAGTGGAAGAATTTATAGCTTCCTTTGAGCAATTGGATTTAAGAACAGAGGGCATGAAAGATGATTTTTTTAGGGAACGCTTTATCAGTGGCCTCAAGGATGAAATACGTGCCCATGTCCTCATGGATTGCCCCCATACTTGGTTGGAAGATTAAAAAAATGGGCCAAGGAAGCACAAGAAGTCGTCTCATCCCAAACCAGATAAACCCCCTTTATTCCTCTCCCTAAACCCACCCTTCCCGCCCCTCCTATCACTCCCCTCAAGATCAAGAAATTGACGCGAGCTGAAATGGTTGAACGCCAACTTAAAGGTCTTTGTTATAATTGTGATGCCAAGTATTTTTCGGGGCACAAGTGTAAGGAACATAAGCTTTTTATGGCTATGTCTGAGGATGTTTCTGAATAAGAGGGAACTGTTTCTCATGTACCTGAGCTACCCCCACCAAATTATCTTAATCAACCCTTTGCTCCACCAGAAGTTGAACCACAGATTTCTTTGAATACACTCACGGGTTTCTCTTCTCCCCAAACCCTCAAGTTAGTTGGCTACATTTTTTCAATACAATATATATTATATAAAAATGGATAATGCCATCAAATTTGTTCTTTCGTTTTGCATATTATTAAGGCAATATATATTATATATAAAATGGATAATGTCATCAAATTTGTTTTTTCGTTTTACATATTATTAAGGATTTTTTTTATTGGAGTGTTTCGTTGGATTAAAAGAATTTTGGTCTTCACTACCATATTTTTTTGGTATTTGCATAGTGATTGCATGCCAAAACTTTAACTCCTAGTCTAAATGTTCTACATTTTGGCCCTTTTCTGGGGTATTTTCTATTTAATTTTGTCTGAAATCTGGCGAGAAATTGTTGGATTGTAGATTTGAATGTTTAAGTCTGGGATTGTAGATTTGAGTGGTTAAGTTTGTATAATCTGAGTGCCCCGGATGTTTTTCAACACGCTGAATCCATTTAAGCATTCAGAAATACAATTTAAACAACATAAAATTAAGTTTTCGTCTAGATTCATGTCGTCGGATTATGAAAAAAATGAACAAAACATAAAACGTTTAAGCAATGCAAAAATTTTAAACTTTACCATTTGTATTTATTTTATGTACTTGGATTTTAAAGCATATAACAGTTTATTTTTTCATGAAATGTGATTTCTTTGCGTTTGTGAACATTTAAGGTTGTTGAGCACACACTTATATTGAGCGGGTGGGTGAATCAATATAAGACTATATTTTTATTTTTAACATTCATAAAACATAATGAAGCTATCACATCAATATAACAAAAAAAAAACACAATATTTAACGTGGAAACCCTTTCGGGAGAAAACCACAAAACTTATTTGTATTGATTTTTAGGCACCAATCTACGATTACAAATGTTTGTAGACACCAACCTACTAGAGACATCATTCTCCACTGTTGTTTGTAGGCATCAAACTATAGTAAACATCGATCCGCTCTGATGTTTGTAGGCACCGACCTACAGGAGACATTGATCCCCTTTGTTGTTTGTAGGAACAAACCTATAGGAGACATTGATCCCCTCTGATGTTTGTACGCACCGACCTATAGGAGACACTGAACCCCTTTGTTGCTTATGTCTTCACAAAATATTCTCTACGCTCTTTACTTCTTCCTTCGCCGGATCTTCTCTGCGCTTGCTACTTCTGCTTTCGCTCTCCCTTCACCAGATCTTCTTGCTTCTTCTTCAACTTTTGCCTCAGATCTTGCACTGTGCTTGCTTCTTCTGCTTTCGCATTCTTCTATTTTCACTTCTTCTGCACTATGCTCGCTACTTCTACTTTTTCTTTGCCTTAGATCTATACTCACCCCCTTTTCTTTTGTGAGAATTATTTTCTATAATGTCAGATCTAAGCTTTGCCAATATTTAATTGTCTCTCATTGAATGATGTTCAATCGTCACACCTCAAATAATATGCACAAGAATATTACATTTTCACCCACACACACATTTTTTCTCATAACCCTCTTCTTTATTTATACTTTTCCATAATATTTACGTGAAAATTCATGTTCATTTTGAAGAGTTGCTACTTTTGTTAAATAATAATTGATTCCCCCCTTTTTTTAATTTTTAATTCATTTTTATGGGTAAAATACCACCATGGTTTGTAAAACCATTTGCACTTTCACTTTTACCCTTTTTAATTCATTTTCATGCTTACTCCACTTTTACGTAAACTCCCCTTTCACTTTTACTTTTTCTCTTTAATCCACTTTCATCTTTACTCCTCTTTTAAGTAAACTCCACTTCCACCTAACTTTTCAACTTTTTTATTTATTAAAATCTTATTTATATTTAATCCAGTTTCATTTTTACTTCACTTTTAAGTAAACTCGGTTTCCACTTAACTTTTCCACTTTTGTATTGATTAGATCACATTTATATTTGATCACTTTTTTTCCAGTAGAAAAAATTGCTCAATTATATTAAAAAATATAATATGTTCTCATAACTGAATACATCAACTGAAAAGAAGGAGTTGTCCAAGAGTGTCTTTCTCCAACAATTAGACTATCCAATTCGATGGAGGAAGATTTGTGCTACAAGTAATGATGAAAAATAGAACAACAGGTCAGAAAAGAAAAGAAGGTGATGATTAGAAGAGAATATCGAGAGGGTTGCACCAAGGAAACAAATAAGAAAGAGAATATTGAAGCTGCCTACAAGGACTGATGGCACTAGGCTTAGAAAAATTTGATAACATGTGAGGGAACCTCATGGCCATCCAGCCAATGATTATAAGTAATCAGGCCTACAAATTTTTGAAGAGCTGACTTAGAAAGTAGGTTCGCATTTCTATTGAATTCTCGTGAAGATGAGTTTCTTAAATTGGCGTTTAAGTAATATGATGTGATCCATCTAAACCATAAGAGTGATTGATTGAAGCTTGCCACTATGATTCAGCCAATCTATGATAACACTAGAATCGCCAATCAGATGGAGGTGATCAATATTTAGTCTTGAGGCCAAGTGTAGAGTGGCCCAGGCACCAAATAGTTCATCCCTTGTGTTGGTGCCCGGGCCACAGCTGAAAGTCCATTTGTAAATCGAGTTTGTATTTGTTTTAATATGACCACCCACTCCACTCAATGTGCAGCGTTGGGTTTCACCATCAAACCACCCCGTAGGTATATCCTCTGCTATGTGTGGGCTTATTAAAAAAGAAAAATTCCCCTTGACTGGATGAATTCCTTTCCACAACTGATGCAGGCCAAGTGTTTTATATACCACTGAGTTGAGCATAGGAGAAATATCTTCAAATATCTTGTTGTTTCTAGCCAGCCAAATGAACCAATTGACCAAAGGAGGAAAAAAATTATGATTGCGCTCATTGGAATGCCGGTGAGTAAAGCAATCTGAAAGGGAGGTCTCATTCCAGGCAGAAATAGCGTTGAGGTCGAAAGCAATCTTGTCCATATTTAATCACTTACTAACCTTTGGCATCAATAACAATATTTTAGTCAATAAAAATTAATTTTAAAACATGTATATAAGCATAAATATCCATTTTTT
>JZKD02S0373918.1:943912-978478 GCA_000966675.3 Picea glauca | reverse complement strand
AAAGAAGAAGGGGAGACTTCAAGGAGGCTATCTTCTTCATTTTTCGACCGTTTCAGGTGCCGAAAGAGCCCAGACAGGGGTTTTGGGACGTTGTGGAGCCATTGAAGCAGTCAGTTTGTCATTTTGAGCACTGTAAGACATGTTTTTGAACACTTTGAGCAATTTAATAATAATGATCCATTGGAAGCTGGACCAGGAGATGTAGCCCGGAGTGGGGTGAACTCCTTTATCAATTTGTTGTGTTTATGTCTGATGTTCAATGATTTATTATGTTGTCTATGTGTATTTTTACATAAGTAATCCTTTATTATGTGTTGCAAATTGATCCGGTTGCTTTAAAAACACATAACAATTTCACTTGCAATATTTATTCAAGTTTCAAGTCTTCTTCAATTTTAGATCACATAGCAATGGATATGGTCAACAATCTTGAATTGGAGGTTCATGATCATCGTAGCCCCCATCCATTTGGTTCAGTAAACAAGGATGCAAAGATCAAGGTAACAAAGCAATGCAAGATTAAATTTGATATAAGTGTTGATTTTATTGATGAAGTGGAATTAGACATAGTATCCCTTGACGTATGTGGAGTAGTTTTTGGAAGCCCCTATATGTATATGAGGGATGAAATATTCATGTGGAGAGCCAACCAGTACCAACTGATCAAGGATGGGAAGTGCTACATCATCAATGCACATAAAGGTAAGTCAAAGATCTCACTGGTAAGTGCGAACCAAGCCAATAAGTTGATTAGTTCCAATAAGAAAAATGTTTTTCTTTTCTTAAGAGAAAAATACTCTAATGATGAATAAATAATAGTAAAGGAATCCCTGGAGGGGTGTACGAAAGAACATAAACACCAATGGAGGAGTTGCTACATTTGGTTTAAGTAATGCACCAACTACATTTATGAGACCGATGAATGATGTTTTATGTCCATATCTAGATTCATTTGTTATAGTCTATTTGGATTATATATTGGTTTATAGTGCTAATTGGGAGGCATGTTGGGAGGATCACATCTCACATCTCATGCAAGTGTTAGAGACTCTGAAGAAGAACTAGTTGTTGGCTAACCTCACGAAATGTGAGTTTGGTCAGAAGTATTTGTTGTATTTAGGGTATGTGATTGGTGGAGGGGAGCTCAAGATAGATCCTGCAAAGGTGGAGGTCATCATGAAATGGTTTGCTCCTACAAATTTCACTGAAGTTAGGAGTTTTGGGGGGGCAACACAATACCTGTTGAAGTTCATAGCTTCATTTTCAGCAATAGTTGCACCGCTCCATGCCATAATAGTTAGTAGTAAGAGTTTCCAGTGGGGGAATAGTTAGCAGAAGGCATTTGATGAACTAGAAATGAACATCAGTCAAGCACCAGTGCTCACACTACCAAACTTGAAAAAACCTTTCGAAGTCGAAACATATGCAAGTGGGTATTACATGGGAGAAATTTTAATGTGAGGAGGAAGGCCTATAAACTATCATTCTGAAAAATTTCACGGGGAAGTTCTCAACTACCCTACCTATGAAAAGGAACTCTATGCCCCTGGTTCAAGTTGTCAAGAAGTGGAAAAACTATCTGATGGGAAAGGAGACCATCATCCACACAGATCACCAACCACTACAATATTTGTAGGCCCAGAGTAAGCTACAACAAACCATGCATTGCAAGTGGATGTGGTTTTTACAAAAATTTCATCTAGTCATTAAGTATAAGAAGGGAAACACAAACAATTTGAAAAAAAATATTTCAAGACCACCCACATCCAAGATTACAACTTTGGGAACTCTGATGCACATGGAGCCTTTTACCCATAATGCATACAAAGAGGCATACATAGAAGATAAGGACTTCAAGGAAGTGTTTCAACAACCACATGATCAAATTCATATTGAATAAGGTGACAAAAAGGTTGACTATCATTTCCAGAATGGTTTACTCTACAATATTGATAAGTTTTGTGTCCCTAAAGGTGATTGACTGCATCTTATCAGAGAGGCTCACACTTCCAAGGTTGCAGAAAATTTTGGTGTTGGGAAGACAATTTCCAAGTTACAAAGGTATGTGTACTGGCCTAGAATGTAGGAATATGTAGAAAAGTATATTAGAAGATGTATAATTTGGTGTACTAGAAAGCCTAGTAACAGGAATCAAGATCTATACCATCCCTTACATGTACTCACTCAACCTTGGGAAAGCATTTCTATGGATTTTGTGGGAGGTTTACCAACCACTAGGAAGTGACATGACTATCTATTTGTGGTAGTTGACAGGTTTAATAACATGTGCATTATCATTCCTTGTAAAGGACGTCAAAGGACAAGAAGCAATGAACATGTTCTTTGAACAGGTCTAGGTGCACATTGGGATACCAAGGAGCATCATCTCAAACAGGGATATCAAATTTCTCATTTCATTTTGGACTACACTGTGGGACAAGATGGACACTACGTCGAAGATATCTACAACATTACATCCACAAATAGATGGGTAGACAGAAGTTTTCAATAGGAATTTGGTGCAACTTTTGATGGGTTACAATCAGAAGCATCTGAAGACCTGAGATGAAAATATGATCTAGATGCAACACTCTTATAATAGAGCAGTCCATGCTTCTATCGGTAAGTCACCTTTTGAAACTTGTTTTGGATTCTTTCCACCTTCACCCTTGGATTTTGTATACAAACAACAAGGAGGAGTGAGGGAGGACCTCACAGGAGATGCATTAAAAGCAGAAAAATTTGTTGAGAAGATCAAGAAGATCAATTTGCAAGTACAAGAGATGTTGAAGAAGTCATAAGAAAAGTACAAGGCTAGACATGACCAACACAAAACATAGAGAAAATTTAGAGTGGAAGATAGAGTGGTTACAATTGAATAAGAAAAGACTAATATAGTCCTGGTAAGAATATCAAGGCTCTATGGTATGGTCCTTTTGAGGTATTGGAAAAGATGGGACATAATACTTACAAACTTAGTATACCCCCATACATATGCATTTACTTAGTAGTGAATGTCAAGAATCTCAAACTCTATGAGCCTTCCATGTTGGATCGGGAATAGGAGAAATTCCTACCTTCCATAATGGACTTAGCACCAAATTCTCAGGAAGAGTTGGCAGAGGACACCATTTTGCAGAAGAGATCCATAACTACAATACAAAGGTAGCATGACCTTTAGCAGATTGGGTTGAAAGGACAACTTCCAAGAAAAACAAAGTGGTACTCTAGGGAGAAGGTAGAGGAAAAATTTCCTCACCTCATTTAGTAAATATTTTGGGGACCAAAAGCCTCCCTAAATGGGGAGTTATATTCCAGAATGCATCATTATATTATTATTCATCTATTTCTGTACTTTCCAGGTGGAAAAATTGGAGTAATCAGTTTGCAAGGCCATTTTGGCGGCTAGTCCAAATTTCAAAATTTGGGTCCAAAAACCATCTGAAATATTTTGGAGTGATTTTGAAGCATCAAATGACACATTTTATGGTCCAAAACTTACTATTGATAAATATTATATATTTTACACAACGAGACCTTTCCAACGGTGCAAGAATCACCTCAATCAAAGTTCGTATGCAGAAGTTATGCCTCCTACAAATTGACCTACCATATTGATCACCATGGTGCGAGTGGATGCCACGTCAACCCCCATTACTTAAATGTGTGAGGCTAGCCATGTAGTATATTTTCTAGAACACTCTAGAAGATTCAAACTTAATCACTAATTGAGGGTTGAGGAAGTCAATACCCTAACCCTAGATGACCATCGGGCTAAGTTAAATATTGAGCCGCTAGGAGGAGAAGGGGTTACATTTTATGTTATCGTATTTTGTTTCACAACTGAGAAGAGCAACTAGGAATGGGAAATTACAGAGCATAACATATAGGATTGATCTTCGATAGCAACCTAATAGACCTAAAGTCTTGGGTAACTCTATAGAGAATGCCTTCTCCTTTGTACTTGCATTATTTCCATACCAGAGAGAGCAACCTCACCTTCTAACTGAGTTTTTTGGGTTTTCTCCCATCAGGGTTTCCTAGAGAAAATCTTTGTGTTATTTTGTGGATGGTGTGTGATTGTATTTTATTGTTCTCTATTTTCCACATTTTATCTATTTCGTGCATAATCAGAAAATCAGTAACTGAAGATTATGGAATCTAAAGGAATTTAACCTTCATAGTGTAGATTTTAGTTTTATTTACCAGATCTATTGTGACAAATTGTTCCAATGGAATATCCATGACAGTTTACAGATCATACAATTTCTTTGAATTTACACCCATCAAATATGCAACTTGAATTGTGGTATACCAATATATTGATGGGAGGTTATCATAATTAAAGAAAGTTCAATTCTCACCACATTTAGTAATAATTTTAATTAAAGGTCCTTGAAGTTACATGTCTTACCGAAGTTTCAATCCTAGCTAAAAAATAACTTATCTTTATAATAATTTAAAAAAAAAAAACTTTGGAATGAATTAAATACATGGTAACATAACTATACATTTCAATTGCATTGAGTGAATATGTTGATTGTATTATGCTTTAGAAATGGATTAATGGGAGTTTATCACAATTGATCTATGTTGGTCTCTCAACATATATAGTAATGATTCTTCTGGAGAGACACCAAAGTACCCAAAGTATGTTGGTTATATTATGTTCTATCAATAGATTAATGAGAGATTAACACAATTGGCCTATGTTAATATCTTAACACATTTAGTAATGATTCTTCTTGACAATCATTGAAATAGTATGCTTAAGGAGCTTGGATCCTACCTTAATTAAAAATTAAGTGATTTCTGTAATAAATTAAACAACATGCATTGAAATACGATTAATACATGGTGACCTGGCATTTTTTTAATTTGAATTTTTAAAATATATTGATGACATTATGGTTTAGCAACAAATTAATAAGAATTTATCACAATTTATCACACTAGGTAGTTTTTTCAACGCAATTAATAATCATTTTGTTGTTTCAAAATTCTTAAAGTGAAACATGGGAGTTTCGTTCTTACATTAAGAAAAAATTAAATTATTATCATAAAATTAAATTAAAATAAAATATTTTAAAATTATCCTTGCTCTAAAATGTTAACCAGAAAATGTTTGGCAATATTTTGGAAAAAATATTCAAATTTATAAGGATTTTATATGGTTTCTAGAAAATTTTGACAATTTTTAGGGTAAATTTTTTTTATCTTTTTAAATTTGGGTGAATCATTTTAGAAAAAAAATGGGATTTGACAAAATTTATTTTGGAAAAAATATGCAAAATTGGCCCATGGACGAAATTTAGCCCTTAAATTTTCCATATTATAAAGTGCCTTTAATATTTTTCTTGTTTTGTATATATATAAGCATTTACTATTTCTTCTTTATAAGTGTGTCTTTTATGATTTTCTTGTTTATAAGTGTGTCTTTTATGATTTTCTTGTCATAAGTAGGTTCTTATCTAGTATTATATTATAAAATAAATAATAATAATCTAACAAGAGACCAAATTGAGTATATGGCCCCATTGTTTGTGCGACAAGGAATTCTCTAGGTTGCCTTCTTTATGGGACAGTGAACTTCTTCCATATAGTGTATTCATTGCTTAGTTTACATAGGTGTAAATACCCTATACATATATATTATTTAAAATGTCCAAATTGTTGGAAACGTGCCAACGAATTTCACATGCGGTCACATGCACATGCATGCAACTATATTAGGAATGTGCATGCATGCACTCTTTTGTGAACAGATCGTGTAACTAGTGGATCTAATTATAATCAATTAGTCTAACTATTTGAGAGATTTTATATATATGAGCATACCCATAGAGGTGAGAGTGCAATGTGTAGTGAGTGTGTGAGAGCAAGGCGCAATACTGAGGTGTTGTGTGTATGAGAGGAGATGATGGTTGTATGCTTGGGTTGGAAATTTTAATTCTCCCTTGAATAAAAGAATATCGATTATCATTTCCCGTGGTTTTTTCCCTCATTGGGTTTCCACATAAATCACTATGTTAATTGTGGGATTGATGTGTTTGGTTTAATGCGTGTTTGATCTTGCTTATGCTTTGTAGTTTCTTTGTTTTACTTTTGCTTCCTAACAAGTGGTATCAAAGCGCAGAGTTGAAGGCTCTGAGAGAAAAGGAGATTAGAATATGGTCATTGGATATCAAAGCAGGTGAGCCAAGCCAAGCCGAGCAGATCTGAAAAAAAGATCCATTGAAAGAGATTTGGCATGCTGAAAAAAAAAAAAAAAAAGACGAATACGTGGACGAATTTGTTCCAGGAACGATATTTTCTGGTCTATCGTGGGTCAGCCCATTGGAGAGGGGGCGATAATCTCTCCTAGATTGGATAACATTTCTCCCAAAACCTTGTAGGTAGGGAAATATCTGTGGATAAAGGCGATAGTCTGTCCTAAGCCTCTTGAGAGGGACAATAACCAGTGGTTGATTGTGTTTGGTGAGAGGCATGATACTCGTGAAAAGAGGTATTAAAGTGGATTCTTTTTTGGGGGGTAATATTAAAGTGGAAACTTGGTTACATTACCACACAAGGTATGAAGTTAATAAGCACAGAGCACGAGGTATATGCATAGTGCTTGTGGTATGAAATCCAATTTTTGGTTTTTTACTATGCTCAAGTGATATTTTATGAAGGAGCGCTTTTATGGTGAATTTGAGGTGAACGTTTGTGTTCTTAAAATCTTTGAAGGTATATAATATATTATTTTATTTTTTTGTTTAAACCTTTTTTAAATTAATTTTTTTTAGTTTTGGGTTTAACCTTGAACTTTAAGATTGGTTTCTCCACATATTATAAAAGTTTGGTTTTATAAGATACATTTTGGGTGTTTTTTTGTGCTAATGACGAAAGTGCGGAGTTCTAAGTTTAAGGTGGATAAATTTAGTAGCAAGAATTTAACTGTGAGCTATGGGAGCTCAAGATGCAGGATCTACTCGAACAACAAGAGCGGTGATGGTTGAGTCGCCGTGAAATAAAACAAAAATTGTATTTATTTTGGAGTTGTAAAAATAATTGATTGCATGTAAATGGGCATACATTTGTAAGACCTGGATAGACATGCATACCCCTGGTTTATCAGGTCACCTATAAAAAATTTAAACACAGATTTAGGTAGATTGAATATGTGGGGGGGCATGTATGTTGGGTTAACCTTGACTCTGTGAAAGAGTTAATGAGTTAAATCCATTTTTGTAGGTCAACACACGTGGGTTTTTCGGATCCATGTTTTTGGGTAGCCTGTGGTATTGTGTCCCTGGATTACATGTAATGAAACCTATAAAAGGCTTGGTTAACTCTATTGTAAATGGGCTTGGAGGTAAGCGGTGAAGGATTACTTGGCCCGATTTGGTCAAGGGAATGTTCATGTTAAGGTGGAGCACTGAGACTCTAGTGTAAAGTCCCTAGAGGTGAGTGGCAAAGGTTTACTTGGGTTGGTTTGGCCGGATTTGGTCAAAGTTGTTCGAATGCAAAGTTTGAGGTGGAGTAGTGTGTCTAGGTTATAAAGGTGGGTCTGTAGAAATCTTGATGTGTCAGCAGGTCAATCAAGTGTTTGAGAATATATGATGAAGGTATGTTCATATCCATGGAACTTGGAAAGTATTGCAAGGAAGATGGGATCAAATAAGCATGTTTAGTAATGCCAAGTTGTAGCAATAGTTGTGGACAGAAGTGGTTGAGATATCTGGTAACTCGGTCACCATCGGTTTCAAAAGACAAGAAGATTCTGGAAGAGGTATGAACAGGTCATCTAGTAATTACTCAAATGTGAAATTATTCGGTTGTGACGCTTATGTTTTTTATTGGCATTCTAAGTAGGACCCAGATCAAATAGGTAGATCTTTGATATGGTGACGATGTTAAGGGACGCAGACTGTGGGATCCTACTACCCACAGAATCATCATGGACAAAGATGTAGTGTTTGATGAATCTCCTTTTATAAAATCAAACATAGTAAAAGATGAAAGGTCCAAATTATGACTGGTAGAAGAAGGGTATTTGGAAGGTATTGACTTCCATGAAAGTCTCTCACCAGTTGTTAAAAGCTTGTTTGTATTCATATTATGTTAGCACTAGTTGTGTCAGTACAACTAGATGTTAAAATTGTTTTACATGGATTTTTTTGGATAAGGGAATGTATTTGGAACAACCAAAATGGTTAGTTCAGAATCACAGAAAAATATTTGTTTGCAAACTCAAGAATCATTGTATGGCCTGAAGCATGCTAGGAAAATGATACAAGATGTTTGATTCCTTCATGGTGAGCCAAATTTTACAAGAAGTGAGTATAACCATTGTGTTTATGGTATATTCATTATCTTGGTATTATATATTATGCTTGTAGCAAGCACAATCATGTTTGAGATCAATAGGTTGGCTCAGTTGGTTAGGAGGTTTGTTATGAACGATCTGGGAGCAAAAAAGTAAATCTTGGGCATGGAAATACATAGAGACAGGAAATATGGTAAGCTTGGTTATCACAACAGAAGTATGTGGTGAAGATACTCAAGAAATTAAGTATGAATAATGTTAAACTGGTAAAATCCCTTTGGATTTCCATTGTAAGTTCTCTTCAGGTTTATGTCCTAATTGATGAAGAAGAAAAGGGTTATATGTCTCAAGTATTGTATGCTAGTAGGAAGTATGATGATTGCAATGGGAAATGTTCAACATTTCACATGCAGTTGGTGTTTTCAGTAGACACATGGCAAAACTAGATAAAGAGCATGGATATGGGTCCTTCAACACATAAGCACAAGTATCACCTAAAGTGGTTGCAATGATTTAGTCTGTGGTTATGACTCATGAGATTTGGACAAGAGGATACCTACCTTAGGTTATGTCTTGAAATAATGTAAGGATCTATTGGGTAAGTTTGGACAGGTACAGGATGTGGTGTTTTGTGGTGGTCAAAGTGTTGTGCATTTGACTAACAATGTAGCATATCAAAATGGACAAGTGAAATGATTTATAAGACAAGTTACTGATGGAGGAAAAATGGTCCATACATGAACGAATAAGGCATGCATGTTCATGTAACAATATTGTTAGAGAAGTTGTGGATTTTTTATGGTGGTTGTCTTCTCTTGGCTTGCAGGAAAGGTGATGAATAAATTTGGGCACGATATATCAAGTAGATTGTTGTCAAGGTGGAGATTGTTGGAAACATGCTAACGAATTTCATGTGCGGTCACATGCACATGCATGCAACTATATTAGGAATGTGCATGCATGTTCTCTTTTGTGAACAGATTGTGTAACTGGTGGATCTAATTATAATCAGTTAGTTTAATTGTTTGAGAGATGTTATATATACGAGCATACCCATAGAGGTGAGAATGCAATGTGTAGTGAATGTGTGAGAGAAAGACACAATATTGAGGTGTTGTGTGTATGAGAGGAGAGGATGGTTGTATGCCTGGGTTGGTGATTGTAATTCTCCCTTGAATAAAAGAATATTGATTATCATTTCCCGTGGTTTTTCCCCTCATTGGGTTTCCACATAAATCACTGTGTTAATTGTGGGATTGTTGTTTTTGGTTTAATGTGTGTTTGATCTTGCTTATGCTATGGTTTTATGCTATGTTTTTCTTCCGCTACCCAACACAAATATCAAATTTTAATTCATTAGAAAACACCATGTGGGCATTTTGATCCCTTTGGATACTTCATGGATTTATAGTTGAGATAGATCTATGTAGTGTAGGGTTTGTGTATATTGCTTACTTACTATATAATTTGGGTTGTAAGCAGACTTTTTTTCTATTTCATTTTATTTTATTGGAGATGAGTTTATATCACATGTTAGGTTATATTAATTTAATGGAGAATAATTAATGATTCATCTACACATTAATTCCCTCCAAACCCCCCTATCCCATTACCAAAGTCTATTTGTATCTACTAGGACCATGTGTTGAGATTTAGAGTTGATAGAGTATCACCATTGAGACACATCACGAGGATTCCCAATTTCAGATGCCAAAGGAACCCTCCCTCTCATAAATTAACCATGCAATTCTAGCAAGACGTCCACCAACACCAGTTCCAAGGCATCACTGCAGGGTCACCAGAGATCATCATTTCCCACCGAATGGAAAAGTTCCTTATAAAATATCATTCTGACATTATTTCCTAACTTCATTCCATTCATGTGGTTGAGACACCCTTTGTACATATTGACCTCCAATCTATCCTCTCCCAATACTGATCTTTGTTTCAAACCCTCCAGGTACTTCCCCCTCTCGATTTGTCCATGATCATTCCATTCCTCTAGTTTCGGGGATTCTTCCTCCAAATGTTCACCCTTATCGTCATCCCTTCGCCTAAAATAATGAAATTGATATGATTGTTCAAAAATTTCTCGAAGTCGGTGTCATTCGTCCCAGTACCAGTCCCTATTCTTCTCCATTAGTCATGGTACTCGAGAATGAAGGTACTTGGCACATGTGTCATGATTTTTTGTCTCTCAACAAACTCACCATCAAACACAAATTTCCCATTTCTGTCATTGATGACCTTTTGGATGAATTAAGTGGTGCTCAATATTTTACTAAACTTGATCTCCACTCTAGCTACCACCAAATTTGCATGAAAGAAGAAGACATTCCAAAGACTACATTCAAAACTCATGAGGGTCACTATGAGTTCTTGGTTATGACATTCGACCTCTGTAATGCTCCCTCCACTTTTCAAAGTCTCATGAATCATGTCTTATGTCCTTTCCTTCGTCATTTTGTCTTGGTTTTCTTTGATGATATTCTCATCTATAGAAAAACTTGGCAAACCCATCTTTCCCACGTGGATAAAGTTCTCCAACTACTATCTTAGCACAAAAATTTTCTTGAGTAGTCTAAATGTTCTTTTGGATCCTTTGAAGTTGAGTACCTGGAACATATTTTTGACAAGGATGGTGTCAGGGTGGATCTAAAGAGATTGAATCTATGTGCAGGATTGGATGCGCCCAAAAACTCTTAAAATTATATGTGGCTTCCTAAGTTTGACGGGCTATTATCACAAGCTTGTTAAGAATTATTGTAAAAATGTAGCTCCCCTCACAATGCTCTTTAAAAAGAATTCTTTCAGTTGGAATCCAACAGCCGATCATTCCTTCCAAGATTTGAAAGCAACTATGTGCACTACTCCAGTTCTGGCTCTCCTTGACTTCAAAAAGACCTTTGTACTGGATTTTGATGCCTCGAGGAAAGGCATTAGTGTTTTACTCATGCAAGATGGTCAACATTTGGATTTCACCAACAAACAATTGTCCAAGCGCCATATGGGCCAATCCACTTATGAAAAGGAAATGTTGGCTATTCTGCACATTGTGGATCTATGGTATCCTTATCTATTGGGGCAATGCTTCCAAATAAAAATTGATCATCAAAGCCTCAAGTATTTTATGGAACAAATAATTTCTTCACCGGAGAAACAAAAATGGGTAACCAAGTTGTTTGGATATGATTATGAGATCATCTACAAAAAAGGAAAAGAAAATGTGGTGGTTGATGCCCTTTCCAAGAAATATGAAGAAGACGGGTCCCTTTTTTCCCTCTCTTTCATTGTCATGGATTGGCTTCAAGAGGTTCACCATGAATGGTTGCAAGACCCCTGTTGGCACAGGGGCAGACCCAGGGTTCAAAACTTCAACAATGCACCAACAAAACCCTAACTACCAACCCTTTTGGAAACACCTACGAAGCAGATGAAGTCTCACCCGAGGTAGAGGCAGGGGTGGTTGTAGGACTCAAGTGTCTACAACCTAGCTGGGACATATATCTGTGATCATAGTACTTAACAGAGCACTTAGCAGTTAACATTCATTAATATTTAACTCTTATCCACTTCGCAGGAGAAAACCCTAATTACATAACAACGCAGTATTCAACAAGATCTAACACATCCAAACACTTAGCATATAGAAATAGATCATATATAGCATTCATTCACATCACTAAGCACAAATCTACTATATCAAATGCATCTAACATATACCTCTACACTAAGCATAACTCAAATAACAACCATAATGCACAAATCAACCACAACACGGGATATATGTGGTTCACCCCCAGCGTGGGGCTATGTCCACCAACTCTTATTCTCTTTATTATATTTGTTCAATGCACAAAGCCACAAGACCCACTCCGCATAGGACGGGAGATCTGTGCGCACCTTGCCAAATCCTCCTTCCCCGAGTTAGGTCACAACACAAAGCCTTCTTGCACAGTCTACACACCAGCTTCTTACAATCACTTGCACTTAGCTCTACAAGTCTTAACACATAGTATGCACAAAGCCTCTAGCTTTGCACTAAGCCACAAACATTCACTACTACTACTTTCTTACATCACCTAGATATTTATTTATACATTGCAAATGGGTCCTAAACATGGGCAAACCCATGGGTCGACATCCCATACCCGTTACATAAATCCTAAACCCAAAAATCCCACAAAGGGGGCGAGATCCCGCGATCTCCGCTCTACCTTCGACTAGCCTGTTGAAGTCCCAAAAATGGTCAAACATGACCAAGGTTCTCTAAAACTTGGTCAAGGGCCAACAAGCCCCCAACACTCACTTGTGACTCGTCTCGAGTCACTCTGATCTGTGTAACTCTTCCTCGAAATCCTCGAGCTTGGCTCGAGCTTCCTCAACCTGTTGCTTCGCCAGAGCCTCCTGCTCGGCAAACTCCTGAAGAACCTTCTTTTTCATAGGTATTTCCAAGCGTTGTTCTATTGTGGTGACCACTTGTTCTAGTTCTGCACCTCGTCCCTAAATCTCCTCAAAAAGTGTGCAAGCTTCATCCTACACTAGCTGGAGCTTCTGAGTCACTTCCATGACTTTACACTGGATGGCATGGACCTACTGTTGAACCATGCGTTTTTCTTGGGACCTTTTCATCCTCTCAACCAAGGACAATGGATTCAATTGTGCTTGCATTGTTGCTACCTGCTGCTTTGCCTCCTGGAGCTGTGACTCCAGTGTCCTTAGTTTAGGGTCCTCTGCAAGGCACTCGTAAGTCTGTGCACTTCGAATGTTGATATTTTTGCATTCTAAGGCAAATGCCTTGATTCTATGGACTGTGCTTCGGGCAGTTTCTTCCCTTTGGTCTCGCACTTCCTGTGGAGTGCTTAGCACTGCTTGTAATTATAGTTTTGCTACTCTTTGTTGGATTTTGTTGAATGGATTCAAAAAGCTTCCCCACCTGCCTCTCAATGACTTCTTCTTCCCTCTATTCTAAGCCCGTCATAGAGCTAAGTTCTCTAGTGACTTCTTCTTTAACTCCAATATTATCTGCGAGCAATTGTTCTTTCTCCTTCTGGATCTGCGCTCTATCCTATGCAAACTTTGCATGGAGGTCACCTTTTTCTTATTTGGAAACTCAACGTTGCTCTATGGATTCCTCTTTTTCTTACTTCAGGGCCTCTGTGGCCTGTTCTTTTTCCTCCTGGACATGACGAAGGCGAGATTTTATCGATTTTTCTAATTTGCATAGCTGGGCAGGCTCATCTCCCAACTCTGCTCCTTATGGTGGTGGTGGTGCAGTAGACACTACGCGGCTCGAATATAGATCCTATTGTACTCCTTTAAGCTCTGCTTCAATCCTGTCAAACATTGTCTCCTATTTGGCTTCACTTCACTGCAAGATATCCTCCGAGGTGTCTGACACAACAACAATGATAAGGTCAATGTCATCCACCGTTAGCACAATCTGAAATGGTGGTTTATTGGATTTTGACTACTTCCACGATGTAGGTTTCTTGGGGGAAACCTTTCTTTTCTTGGATGTCTCAGCTTCATCAAGGGGGTCCCTAGGTGGTGTTACTTCACCCTACTCTGGTTTGTCTTATTTCTCTTTGTTCTCTTCTTTGTCTACTTCGTCACCTCCTCCCCCTCCAGGTGAATCTGAAGCAGTCTCTTTTGATGCATTGTTCAACTCCTGTACCTCTTCCTTCTTTTTCCTTCTTCTACTACTGGGTGCATCATATTCTTCGCGAGTGACCACAAGATTGCCGATGAGGTCAGGGTCAGACAATTCTGCCTAGTTGACTTGTATAAGAAACTCTGCAGGCCATTCCTTAGTTATTTCTTCCATGTCCTCCTCAGTGATCTTATAGTAGGATTGAAGCTCTTCTTTATGTTCGTCTCCATGCGCAGTGATATAAATAAAATGTCTATCTATGTGGAACTTCACAAATGGCCTAAACCTGTGCAGGGTGTTCGATGTCATACGAGGGAAATACTCAATAACCCTCTTCAACTGCAGGTAATAGTTCTGGAACACCGTGTTTGACTGCCATTTCTTAGCCATGTCGGTCGAGTACCAGAGCGTAGTGAAATTCGCAACTATGGGTTCAGATGACTCAATCTCAGGGAAGGTCACTCCTTCCGGCATCTCCCAAGCAATGAAGGCAATGAGGATCAACAACCAATTGAAATGGAACTCATAGCCCTGATCCTGAGCTTTGTGACAGTCTTTCTCTAACTGGTTGACGAGGTATCTCACCCAGTTCATTTGTATTCCTTCAATTCATTTTCCCGCAAGGTCAACAACAAACCCCGTGACCTGCGTGGGTTTGTTCTTCCTTGCTAGCTTATCGGTGATCAATTGGAAGGCTAGGTGCACTGCTCCATTCTAGATGGAAGATACCTTGTAGCCTTGCTTCCCCTTCTCCACATCGCCATAGGTGTCTTTGATTCTCTACTCCAAGGCGCGATCTTCAGCCTTCCCTGGATAAAATTCTTGTGGGTCTGGTCCTTACATGCTTAATCGAGTGATCAGATGGATCAATGTCAGATCTACGGTGATGCGTCTATCCAGCCACAAATAACCACCATGGAAGCATGGCAACATGATTTTAATGCATGCGTTAACCTTCTAATGCCTTCCAAAGTGGGGTATCTTCATTACGTTTAGGATGGTGGACCTCACGATGTCCATGGTCCACGACTGGGGGATGATCTTCAAATTCATCCCCTTTGTCTTGGTCAAATACTTATGTGGGGCGAGCATGCCATAGTTATTGCGATCTCCCAAGTTGAAGTCACTGATCTTCAATGTCATAATCTATCCCAACTGCAGTCCAACTACGCGTATCCCTTTCGGGAGGTACGCAGTGATCAAGGTGTAGTTTAAGTCCCTCGGGACACTGTCACGACTAACCATGCCAGCCAGAAGCGGAATATAGTCGGGCAGGATAGATGGGATGAGCTTCGCATTCGCCAAGTCATCATGATTCTTGCTACGTTTCTCAGCAGCGAGTCGGCTAGACCAACTCTGCACAGTCGACAGGGATGCTTCCAATCCTTGCATTGATGAAGCTTGTATGCCTGCAGACATCACATTTTCAGCCATGAGGTCTATTAGGATCTCTTTGATGGAATTTTCTACTACGATAATGTCGTCTCACATGCACGCTTGAGTTGAGATATCTCTGGTCGATGAGAAAACACTCAATGTAACAAAACATGTGGCGAGCTCTCAATAAGCACTGCGCGAAAGAAACTAGTTCTCGGTGGGCTCGGATAATCAAAATTGGCAAAAGTGTTCTCGGTGCAATGCTCAATGGGATAAATAGAAAACATCGTAACAGACTCTTGCAATGGGGATGAACGCCTCAATCAATTCAATTCTATCCATTATGGTGCGATCCCAATGGTCCAATGGCGATCTTTTTCGCCATAAATGTGTTTCTAGTTGTTATGGGGTGTCATTCTAATGATCAGGATGCCTCCAACAATCATATTTCTTCGTCATGGAAAAGTGCCAATTTGTGTTGTTCTGATATCCCGGCGAAGTTCCAGTTCTGCAAACCTTCCTTCTGTGAAGTCCTCTCTGGAACTTCTTGTAATTTTTCTAACTTTGCTTTCTTCTTGCTAAGCTTTCTAGATTTCTTTCCTATGATTTGAGTCACTGGTTTCCTATTTCCATTATTGTTCTTATCTCCTCTTGGCATAGTAACTTCGCACCATGGAGGGTCTTTCATGGAGTTCGAGGGTAATACTTCTTCTCTTTTTGGGGTAGGTTCTCTACTGTCCTATATGGGCAAGAGTTTCAAGTCTTCATGTGTTCTTTCAAGTTCGACAACCAGGTCTCTGGTCCTTAGTAGCTTCGACTTGTCCTCTTGTTCTTCTAGTAAGTGCGATATTTTCCTATCCATGAAATCTCTTAGTTCTTTCTTTTTCTGTTCTAGAGCTTCCTCTTCTTGTTTCCTTCATATCTGATCTTTCTCAAACCAAGTTTTTCCTAGCAAAATAACAAATAAGGTGTTGTTCTCAACAAACTTAACGACCTCAAATTCTTCTTCTGTCGAAGTTCCATGAGAACTCATAGGTATCTGGGTAATTCTTCCACATAGGGTTATCATCTTCCCTTTAAACAATCCTAGTCCTCCCAATGAAGGAACCATAGCAGGCTTTCCCAAAATTTCCCAAGTTCTTTCTGTCATGATATTCACCTGTGTTTTCTCATCTAGGACACAGTCTATGTCGAAGTCTCCTATTCTTTTTTCTATGCACTCCTTCTCTTTTAAGACCTCTAATAAGTTGATGTCTCTGTGATCATTCAGGGTTTCTTTCATCGGCAATAATATAGTCTCTGATTCTTTCTGGTTCTTGAGAATATTCTTAGTCTCTTGACCTTCCTCAYGGTCTTCTTGTCTCATGTTCATCTTTTCAACTTTAGCAATCATTCTAGGGAAATCTAAAACTTCATGTCCAGTAGCCTTACAACAAAGGAAAATAGGACCTCGACCAGGGCATTCCTTAGCAAGATGTCCCGGGCTTCTACAATTATAACAAAGAGTCAATCCTCTCTTTCTCTTGAATGATCCCCAACCTTTCATGTACTACGCATTGGGATCATAGTGGTGGATCTGCAAAAAATTCTTTCTAGGATCCTGCATCCACTTGTTAGTCTAACAGTTCTTTCTATGCATAGGAATAACAAATGTTTCACTAGTTCTATCAGATCTATTCATATCAAATCAATCTTTCTTCTAGTTGTGCCCTATTTTTCAGACTAGGACAAAATCTATCAAACATACCTAGATCCATTCTTTCAAAACAAAAGTTTTCACTTATCTTACCTTTATCAGAGAACAAAGCTTTAAGATCTTACCTCTTTTCTTAAGATCGGGCTTCTTTTCTTAGCACAGAGCTTCGTAAGTCAAGTATAATATTGCGTACTAAAGCAACAAATCTATGCACAAAGCTTTCTCTTTTCTTCAGTTCCCAGCAATCACAATTTTAGGTCCCAACAACAGAACCATTTGTTGGCACAGGGGCAGACCCAGGGTTCAACGCACCAACAAAATGCTAACTACTGGCCCTTTCGGCAACCCCTGCGAAGAAAATGAAGTATCACCCAAGGTAGAGGCAGGGGTGGTTGCAGGACTCAAGTGTCTACAACCTAGTTGGGACAAAGATCTGTGATCACAGTACTTAACAAAGAACTTAGCAGTTAACATTCATTAATATTTAACTCTTATCCACTTCGCAAGAGAAAACCCTAATTACAGAACAACGCAATATTCAACAAGATCTAACACATCCAAGCACTTAGCATATAGAAACAGATCAGATCTCGCATTCATTCACATCACTAAGCACTAAGATATTATATCATATGCATCTAACATATATTGCTACACTAAGCATAACTCAAATAACAACCATAATGCACAAAGAAACCACAACACAGGATATATGTGGTTCACCCCCAGCATGGGGCTACGTCCACCAACTCTTCTTATCTTTATTATCTTTGTTCAATGCACAGAGCCATAAGACCCACTCCGCATAGGACAGGAGATCTGCGCGCACCTCGCCAAATCCTCCTTCCCCAAGTTAGGTCACAGCACAAAGCCTTCTTACATAGTCTGCACACGAGCTTCTTACAACAACTTGCACTTAGCTCTACAAGTCTTAACACATAGTATACACAAAGCCTCTAGCTTCGCACTAAGCCACAAACATTCACTACTACTACTTTCTTACATTGCCTAGATATCTATTTATACATTGCAAATGGGGCCTAAACATGGGTAAACCCATGGGTCGACATCCCATACCCATTATATAAACCCTAAACCCAAAAATCCCGCAAAAGGGGGCGATATCCTGCGATCTATGCTTCGCCTTGCACTTTTCCTTCGACCAGCCTGTCGAAGTCCCAAAAATGGTCAAACATGACCAAGGTTCTGCAAAACTTGGTCAAGGGCCAACAACCCCAAACTTTCAAGACTAATCCAAACACTACAGAAATATCCACAAGCTTCTCCAGCCTACTCGTGGCACCAGGACAATCTTCATTATAAAGTTCGCTTATATTTAAGAAAATAGTCAAACCTTAAATCCATCGTGCTCTATGAGTTTCATGCTTCACCTACAAGTGGGGATTTTGGTTTTACCAAAACTTATGAACGGGTTAAATGTTCTTTTTTCTGGGATGGTATGAAATAATACATTTGCACCTTTGTGGTTGAATGTGATACATTTCAATGCAATAAGGGAGAGACGATAAAAGCTTCAGGGACACTCCAACTGCTTCCGATCCCACCTATTATTTGGACAGATATTTCTTTGGACTTCATTGTTGGCTTACCCAAATCAGGCAATAAGTTAGTCATCATGGTAGTAGTGGATCATCTTTCCAAATATGCTCATTTATGTGCACTTCAACACCCATTTACAACATCCATTGTGGCTCAAATGTTTATGGATAACATCTTCAAACTCCATAGCATGCCTCATTCTATTGTTTTTGGTCGTGATCCAACTTTCACCAACACTTTCTGGAAAGAATTGTTCTGACTCCAGGGAACCCCATCGCATCTCAACACAACATATCATCCTCGAACTAATGGACAAACTAAATCAATCAAAAAGTGTTTGGAAACCTATTTGAGTTGTTTTGCATCTAACAGAAAAAATTAGTGGGTTCAGTGGTTACCTCTCGTTGAATGGTGGTACAACACTTCTTACCACATCGCCACTCGCATGACTCCCTTTGAAGAAGTCTATGGAAAAATGTCACCTTCAGTTGTATCATACATGCTTGGTGTCTCCAAGGTTTAGTATGTGGATCAAACTCTTACAATCCAAATGGCCATCCTCCGTACTCTCAAAAAAAAATTGGTCATGGATCAAAATTGAATGAAACAACAAGCAGATCAGGTTCATTCTAAACGTGAATTTGTTCAAGGGAACCACATGTTTCTTCATTTGCAACCTTATAGGAAAAATTCACTCAAAGCCCAACACTGTTAGAAACTCACCCCCAAATTTTGTGGTCCTTACCATATTCTCAAGAGTGTGGGGCCCATGGCCTACTAGTTAGAGTTTCCCATTCACTCTAAGATCCACCATGTTTTTCATGTTTCCTACTTAAAGAAAGTGCTCAAAATGGGTGTCATACTTAGACCAGTCTACCTGAGTTGGATTAAGAAGGTTCCATTTGGTTGCAGCCACAAGCAATCTTGTACTAGCATGAGCGTCATATCTACCAATGCACTATCAAGGAAGTTTTAGTTAAGTGGAAGGACACACAACCAGAAGATGCCACCTGGGAGTCAACTACCATTCTGCAACAATTTCCTCATCTAAAGCCTTGAGGATAAGGATTTTTTTAAGGGGGAGGGAATGTTAGGGACCTAACCTCCCTGACCCCTCATGTAGGTAGAATAATATATTTTCCATGTAATAAAGGACAATATTTATAAGGCCTAGTAATAAGGAAGAATAAGTCAAATGTAAGAAGACCTAATAGAAGCTTCCGCTTCAAGAAAGATCTTCCTCTAGATTGTTATTTTGGTAGATAGATTTAGTTAAATATGAGTCGAGGGCACAAGAAGTCTTTGTCTTGAGAATTATTCTAATAGAGAACTACTATGTTGGAGGTTTCCCCCTCGAAGAGACAAGTGAACATTTTTTCCTATCAATAAAGGTATTATTTTGGTGTTGTTGTTCCTTATATTTTGTTGTTCTGTTGTTATTCTCTGTAGTATTTATGTTTTCTGTTATTATAGTATATTTGGTACCTAACATTAGTATTCTTATACAAGCATTCAAAGAACATACGCAAAAGGAAAATGGGACCCAATGCAAAGGAGGGTACTATATGGAAAATGGAAACAATGTTTTGATAGACACACATTCACAAAATTTGCACCCCACATATGTGAAGACAACCCAAGATCCTTAATTCAAACTAATATATGTATCTACAAATAATCATTCAACCATTGCTTCACAACCTAATCTTCTTAAATCCATGGCCAACAAGCTTCTCATTCATACTTGAATTACAAACAAGTTTGGCAAGGTCAAATGCTAAAAGATGATAGACTTTATCTATCATGCCAAAGATAATAGAAATCTCAACCAAAAATAATGTAATCCCACCAACCATCTTGTCAACCATAGCAGGGTTACAAATAACCTTAGCTAGGTCAAACATTGAAGGAAGGTAGACTTAGCTTAAACCACTAAAGAAAATAAAAATCTCAACAAAAAATAACAAGACGTAAAAAACAATTCTTGCACAAGCATTTTAACAACATGAACAAGTAGGAATTCTATGGCCATAAAAATCAATTGACAACAATGTTTTCATAAGTGCATACTAACAATTGTATCATGCTAAACAAAAACGAGTCTCAATGCAAAGTAGGCTACTAGATGGGGCAGATCGTTAGTCTCAATTCCTAAGTAGTCTAATATTCAACAAATTTCCTATGCTTGATTGCAAATAGAATTACCTCAAACTAGTTTAAGGTTTGAAACCAAACAATTTTTTTTTCCAAGTTTCCATAAACATACCTTGGAACCCTTTGCAATTTCTCAAATTAATATTTAAAAAGGAAATTTTCACATAACAAGATTAACACTTTCTTGGTATGTTTGAAGACAAAACAATTCAATCAAAAAGACCATATATGTTCCAGAAACTCCCTTTAATTTTTATTTTTTTTAACAAAATAATGCAAAACCTGTGAAATTTAGCATGGATAATTACCTCTTTAGCACAAACTAGAGTCCAACATAGTCACAATAATGCCCAACTATCTCTGCAAAAAACCACCAAAGAACTCAAATACCTACAAGAAAAAATCTTGTTTGCCACAAAAGAAGGCCAAACCCCAATAGAACACAAAACACAAAGTCACTATGAAACTGCAAACCCCACCATGAAACCAAAATTAGGAAGGCACAATGAAATGCCAAGTTGCAATAGACCAATACAATTGTACCCTAGCAAAAGAATATTATAGGGACTCACGCAATCAATCATACACCATTATTCAACACCCAAAGTTAATGTTGTGCCTCATACACCAACTCAACTTTCATAGAATGCTACCCCACCACAACAGCTTGGGATCCAAATCCCAATACGAATTTTAGTACCATGAGAGCTAACACAAAAGTTGAAATCCAAAACACCTGTAAATATCTACAAAACAACTATAATGAAATTGAACCCTAGCAGAAGGATAATCTTGATCATCACACAATAAACCATACACCATTATTCAATGTTCGGAGTCAGAATTGCACCAAAACCCGGATCAACAAAACCATAAATCCCTATGAAACTATTCCCAACAAGACCAATGAAAACAACACAATCAAACCCACTATGAACATAAAGAACAACAACCAAAAGGGAAAACAACACTAGAACACCAAGCCACCATGAAATGCCAAACCCCACCAGAATAGTAACAACAATACAATCCAACCCTACCAACAAAATTGCTAAAACAATGCAAATGTCATTGGAAATGGGACATAAATGAAAATCCAAACCTAGAACCTTTTACAAAATTTTGGAATCAAAATAATTTCATTGATATACCGAAGGTTTGATACTAGCAAGCCATCACAAACAACAATTATGATAGATCCCAATGCTAACAACATCCACAAAAAATAAGAAAGGCCAAACTACAGTAAAACATGGAGAATGCAAACCCTTCGCAAAACATGAAACTCCACTATATCAACCTACAACAAACAACAATACAGTAGAACTCAACACTACCAAACCAACATGAACCTTATCAACAATATAACAAACACGAAATGAAAAATTGTAGGACTTAAACAAATTGCACTGATGTACCCAAGGTTTAATACTTCCAAGCCATTGCGAACAATAATTATGTATAACTCACTACCAAAAACATCCATAACAATAGTTAAAAATCCATACTACACCAAAACATGAACAACACCAAGCCTCTACCAATTACCAAACTTTATCCAAGTGGATATTGGTGGCCACCCACCTATTCTAACTGGCTCCTCTTGACAAATTTTAGTTCGGCATGTTCTTCTGTAATTATTTGTAATTGTGAGTTCTACACTTCTAGGGTTGTCTGAAGCCCTACACAGTTTCCAGGTGGAGATTGGTGGCCACCCACCTAATCCAACTAGCTTATTTTGGAAGTTTTCATGTCAGTACATCTTTATATACTTCTAGGGAAGTTTTGGGGACCTAAACAATGTTTTTTTGTCTTGCCACAGTCAAAATGTAAACAGAGTTAGAGTTTGATGGCATAATGTGTAGTTCTAGAAAAGACCTTTCCAACAGGCTATCACATACCTAAACGGACGTTGTATGAAAAAGTTACGACCTCGAGAAGTTGAGGTACCAACTTACCCATCAGGTCCCACATAACTTTTGGCGTTTTATCTCCTAGGGTTCGGTTTTTGGATGTCTAGGGTTTTGGCATTCATGAGTAATGTTAAAAAGGCCTCTAGAGCCTCAATGTAATCATTTTTCTCAGACGGATGCAGGTAGCAATCCACATCTCTTCTTAGAGATAACTACCACCATTCGAGCAAGTTGTTTCTAGTTCTGCAGTTTCATCCTATTTTATTTATTCAATAGAAGTTATTTTTCACTGGATATATATTGTTTTTCTCTGTATCTCTGTGTTATTGTATTCAGTCTGTTATTCCTTTCATTCCGCTCATAAATCTGGATTAGTGGTATCAGAACGGTTTTCTCTTCATTTATTTTTCTTCGTGCATGTCCCCGACAAGATCTAGGTACAAGAATTTGGGACGAGAAGAAAGATGATGGAGCAGGAGATCCTTTTAAAATGTTTCTCGAGGAATCTTGCACGACAAAAGAACAAAATGATGGACAACTTTGCACAGATCCTTTGGCGGCTTCCCACTGGAGACACATCTTCATCAAGTGGCCATGCAACCCCCTTCAAGGTACAAGTAAATTTTTATATTCCATTATTTGAAGGACTGGTAGAAGCAGATGCTATAGATAAATGGTTGAATTTGCTCGAAAGGTATTTTTTGGTCCACAATTTTTGCGACAGGGAAAATATTACTTTTACACTCCTCAAGGTCATTCCCCATGTTAAGTACTAGTGGGATACTTACTCTGAGCAAAGGGACATAGAGGAATATGCAATATTTACAGTCTCCCCCACATGGGATTCCTTCAGGGATGTCAATAAAGAACAATACTACCCTGTTGGAAGCTACGAGGACCAGTACACAAGATGGACCACACTGTGTCAAGAAAGGGACCACACAATACCAAATTTCACCAATATTTTCCATACCCTGTGCACCAAATTGGGTATCAAAGACTATGAACGACATCTGGTGCTCAAATAATGTGGTTGTCTACATAGATACATTCAAACATAAATGGATTTTTTGGACATCGCATCATTCGGTGCAACTTATAGATATGTTGTCAAGATCGAGCATAAATTTAAGTAGAAGAGGTGAGAGTTTGGATCTACAAACTCTTCACAGCTGAAGCAGGGAAAAGGCTACCCCAACCCACAAAAAAAGGGATAGAGCAAAGATGGCCACTCTCAGGACAACTAGTCCAAGCCACAACCCAAGAAGTATAATGAGAATTTGAAGAAGGACACAAGAAAATGATGTGAATACCATAAAATCCCTTGGCATAACACCGAAGAATGTCACTCCAAGTAGTCACTGGTGGTTGAGATGAAAGTTCATGAGTCAGAGGCATATTATGACTTGGAATCAAATCTAGAAAGTGGGAAGTGGATCATCGATGTCGAACTCAGTGCCACTGTCGCTACCACCAAATTCCAACGAAGCGAACTAGAAGAACTAGAGGAAGGGGAACGCCTCTTTCACTCACATATGTGGGTAAAGGGGACTCCACTGCATTTCATTGTGATAGCGATAGTAAGAAGAAACTGATTTCAGTAGAGGTCGTCAAGAGGTTGGACCTACCAATAACACCGCACCCGCAACCCTACACCATCGGCTGGCTTCGCCAAGGATGAGATCTTTGCGTCAGCCAACAGTGTCATCTGCCCTACAACATCAAGCCCTTTAAAGACGAGGTATTGTGTGATATTTCTCCCCTTGAAGTTTGTGATGTTATTTTAGGCCAACAATATTTGTGGAAGTGACATGTTGTGTATGAGTCTAAACCCCGCAGTGTTATTATTACTTTGGGTAGAAAATTGTACAATATACCATAGGTAGCACTGCCTACCGCTATTTCTTTAATCTTTGGTAAGGAATGCGGTAAGGTCATTTCACTGACTAGGAAGTTCATCTTCTTTTTTATCCATGCTCGCAGTAAGAAAAGGGTCATCGCCACATCCATGACCTCTACACAGAGCCTCTCTTTGCAATAGAAGCAAGTGGATGGGATCGTGGAAGAGTGCAGAGACATCTTCTCCTCACCCATCGGGGTACCAACACACTACCAAGTTAAGCATCCAATTGATCTAACCCTCAGTGCCCCACCACCTAATAGACCATTCTATCATCACTCGCTGATGGAAAATGACGAAATCAAGCACCAGATCCAAGAGATACTTCAAAAGGGGCACATTCGACCCGACTCCTCCCCTTGCAGAAGCCCAATTGTTTTGGTGTAGAAGAAATACAGGACTCGGCGACTCTGCATTGATTACAGAGCATTAAACAAAATCACATTCAGGAACTGGCGCCCAATTCCTCGAATTGATGACCTTCTTGACCAACTCAAGGGGGAAAAGTTATTCAACAATATTGACCTAAAGTATAGCTACCACCAAGTTCCCATCGAACCAACTGATGTATGGAAGACAACTTTCAAATCTAAAGAAGGTATATTCGAATGGTTGGTCATGCCCTTTTTCTTAACAAATGCACCAACAACTTTCATGAGATTGATGGATGATGTATTGAGACCCTTCACCAACACTTTGTGGTGGTATATCTAGATGACATCCTCATCTTCAACAGAACTTGGGAGGAGCACGTGCAACATATTCAACAGGTTTTGGGCACTCTGCGACAACACAAGCTATATGCCAACTTGGAAAAATTATCCTTTGGCATGAATAGGGTCCAATACTTGGGCTACATTGCTGATGAGCATGGGGTACATGTGGATCCAGATAAGATCCAAGTCATTTGTGACTAGTCAGCCCCCAACCACACTAATCGAGCTTAAGAGCTTCTTGGGACTTGTCAAATTCTACCGAAGGTTCGTGTTGGGATTCTCCCATATTACATGGGCTCTTATCCAAGTAACCAAGGGTAGTGGCAAGGAAAATTTCACATGGGGGAAGGTACAACAACAAGAATTTGATGATCTGAAGCATCACTTGTGCTCATCTCCAATACTCTCCTTACCTGATCTGCAACAACCATTCGAGATTGAGACAGATGCCTTCGACTATGTTGTCGGTGTAGTTCTCACTCAAGATGGTCATCCAGTAGCATACCATAGTGAGACACTCTCAGATATTATCCAGAAATACCCCACCTGTGACAAAGAAATGTACTTCATTGTGCAAGCCTGCCCTCAATGGAAACATTACATTCCGGGAAACGAGACAATCATCCACATTGCACACTGATAACAAGCCTTTGCAGTTCATATAGACACATGGGAAGTTGTAGAATGACCACCATCAAAAGTGGTCCACATACCTACATCAATTCCATCTCAACATCAAGTATAAAACAAGGAGCACAAATCGTGTCGTTGACTACTTCAGTCACCCTCTCATTTTTGAACTCACCACAGTGCTCCATTCATGTGGGCATGATGCATCTAAGTGGCCCCAACTTTATCAGCGTGACCCTGACTTCGCCTCCACCTAACATCTCTTGGGTATGTGAGAGAATGTCACCGATTTTCACATCCAGGATGGATTGTTATTCCATCTGGGCCACCTCTATGTTCCCACAAGCAAGCATGCAGAGTTAATTTGGGAGGCTCACTACAATCAGATGGCAGGGCATTTTTGCGTGGAGAAAATTGTGGTCGTTCTACAAAAACATTTTTATTGGAAAAAAATTTGACAAGACGTCAACAAGTATATCATATCTTGCACTGCATGTGCCATTTCCAAGCCATCCATCAAGAAGCAAGGCTTATACACCCCTCTTTCTACTCCTGAGAGGCCTTGGGAATATATCTCAATGGATTACATGTTTGGCCTTCCATCCACCAAGCACATAAATGATTGTGTATTTTTTGTGGTTGATTGGTTTTTGAAGATGGCCATTATCATAGCCTGCAAGAAGAGCATCACAGTGGCAGATACTGCCAATCTCTTCTGCGAATGGGTGTGGGTCCATTTTGGGATACCACAGACCATCACATCAGATCGGGACAATAGGTTCCTTAGCACATTTTGGTCGATTCTTTGGTCACTGTTGGACACCAAGCTCACTAAATCCACTGCTTTCCACCCCCAAACCGTGTTGATGTTTGAACAACATCGGGAAGACATTCTCTAAAGATAATAATTACTAATATAATTATTAACTATAGCATATAATAAGTAAATAGTAATAACAAATAGTTGTGATTATTCAAGGGACGCATCCTTTCATGGATGGTCACCTTATGTTCCCTATATATGGAGCACTCATCATTGTAATAACATATTGAATATCAATCATATCTCATATGAAGAACAAACAACATGGTATCAGAGAAAGACATGGCTTGACTCCCTCACAGGATGGCCCAGGAAAATAAATTTTCTACTTCAGATAAACTCTAAAACAATGTTGTGATTAATGGAGATTTCAAAGAGGGGTTGTGGATGTTTTCCAATGAGACACTGGATTTATTTTTCCTACAAATTTGGATGTGGAAACATTTTCTTTGTTGGGATGGATTGTGGAGTCGAGTAAGGCAGTGAGATATATCGATTCAAATCACTACAAAGTTCTCAAGGGGAAGAGATCCATCGAGCTTACTTATGAAAAAGAAGGCCCTCCTCAGCAGCCCTCCATAGCCTAGAGTGAAATCAACCTCGTGTCTCTAACAATTAATAGAATCAGAAACTATTGCCTCGATGAGATTATCGACCCATTTCTTGAATCCAATAAATACTCTTGGGTTTGCACCTCGGTGCATAGGGTGGCCAAGCTTGCCTTGGACGGATTATGATTCAACCGCCCATAATAACCTAGCTAAAGAACACTGTTATTCTCCAGAACATAGACTACTTCGTTGGTGTCTATACAGGACCCCTGGCTCAGTGCCCAGAGCTCTTCGTCCATCGGTTGTCTATTGGAGAAAATTATCGAATGAACCCACATTTTCACATTAAATGATGTGCAAATTTGGTGTCTGGGAATGATATCAAAAGATGCAATGTATACTAGCGCACTTCCCGTCGTGGCCATCGATCTCACCGACGCACTTCATTTTATCTGTCAGTGACTTCAGAGCTATTCTGATGATGGTTGTTGATTAATATGGAGCTTTCTTTTGTATTTTGATGGGTCGTGCGCTATGCTCTCACCATCATGAAAGTGTTCGAGGGTTCGTTTTGGTTGTGGGAGCATGTTAATTTGAAAGACGACATAGTGGAGGGGGTGCATGGACCATGGGCCGTCCACTCCATGAAAATTATGACCTACAAAAACCTAAATTCGTGTTATCTCATAAAATAGATAAATGGATGCGCGGATTTGTTGGGGAAGCTTTGAATCACTACATTGGTTATTAGATTTCTCATTGTTAAGACATGATTCTTGGAAGCTTCTTTGGTTGAAACATAGTTCTCTAGGTTTTGTTGGATCAATGATATCTATGTATGAGCTTTGTAGATGTCGAAGGATTACTTGCTTGTAATTGAACTGAATAATTTTGAGTGAATGGTTAACCGGCCATGCGATTACTGGTTTTATTCCATTCACATACAATGAATATACAATTAACAACAACTCTCAAATAATTCTCACGTGTTGTAAAATCTACATGCCTTGAGTTGGCATTTTAGAGGTATAGTCAGAGTCACGAGAGAAGGTTTAATGCTAGCATCATTCTCATCTTCTAACGGACCAAAGATCACTTTTGTCGATGCTTCACTAAGATTGTATAAAGTGCGAACAATTGGACTATCAAATTTCTTTTGTAGAGGCAAAGGCATCCATGACTACAGTGTAAGTTCAGAACAAAAGTCCTCATAAGAATTTGAGAAAAATGATGCCCGAGCAGGCCTTCATCGGAGTGAAGCCTGAGGTTGGACACTTCAGGATATTTGGGTGTCTAGTATACATCCATGTACCCAAGGAGAAAATGATCAAGCTAGACCTTTCAGGAAGAAAGGGTACATTTGTGGGGTACAATGAGTCTTCGAAGGCATATTGGATCTACATCGTTGGTTAGAGATAGATTGAGGTGAGCAGAGATGTTACCTTTGAGGAGGAGTTATCCTTTAAGAGATCTAGAGGATCTCACATTGAGATTGATCAAATTGATCCAGTTGAACTTGTAGCTCCAATTGATGTTCCCAAATATATTGCAGTGGGTTGAAAGAGACCTACATGGGCTCGTCAGACTCTGCAGGAGGCAGAAAGATATGCATATCCTTGTGATACCTTTTGAGTGAGCAAGATACCTTAGATATATTCATGCTATGCCGCAACTATGAGCCACATCATTCATTTTGAGCCTTCCTGTTATGAGGAGGCAACTAGTCATCCAACATGGAGAGATGTCATGATGGAGGACTATTAATCCATCATGAAGAATGATGTGTGGGATATTGTTCCGAGACCTGAGGGGAAGTCTATAGTGACTTCAAAATGGATCTACAAGATCAAACATACAGCTGACGGAAGCATAGAGAAGCACAAAGAAATATATTTTGCTAGAGGATTCTCTCGGGTGGAGGGAATAGATTATGAGGAGACATTTGCTCCTGTTTCTCGATACACTTCTATCTGAACGATTATTGACCTTGCAGCATCCATCAGTTGGAAACTACATCAGATGGATGTGAAGACAACTTTTCTCAATGGAGAGATTGAGGAAGAAATATACATCGAGCAACCAGATGGTTTCGTCATACATGAGAAGGAGTCTCATGTGTGTAGGTTGAAGAAGGCCCTGTATGGACTCAAACAGGCACCTCGAGCTTGACATGCAAGGATTGATGGGCACCTAATGAGTTTGGGCTTCAAAAAAAGTGTTGTTGATCCCAAACTATACTACAAGACTGTTAATGGTGAGGCCTTGATTCTAGTCCTCTACATTGATTATTTATTCCTCACTGTTACATAGAGCCTTATTATCGAATGCAAGTATGCGTTGGCCTCTAAGTTCGAGATAAAGGACCTTGGTATGATTCACTACTTCTTGGGACTAGCGGTGTGGCAGAGAACTGATGAGATCTTCCCGAGTCAGGGGAAGTACACAGTTGAGAATTGAAGAAGTTTGAGTTATTAAACTTGAAACGCATGGCTACAGCTATGGTGACGAATATGAAGAAACTGTGTGTGTCTTCTTCTGATTCTGACGAGATTGATCCGACCCCATACAGACAACTGATTGGATCATTTATGTATCTGGTTAACACTAGACAAGATATTTTCTATGCAGTGAGTGCACTTAGCCAATTTATGAGCCAACTTGTCACACACCCACTACGGTAACTAAGATTTTTTTCCCTTTTTCTTTTCTTCCTTCTTTATCGGGGAACAAAATCCCCAAGTTTCTATGGGCCTGGTGCAGATCCTACCTTCCCTTATCCTTCCCCATGTGATCGTTGGATATGACCACTGGCCTTACCAGAAAGGCACTTTCGGCTTTCACGATTTGGGGAATCGTGATGCAAGCGTTCCCCTGTTCTCTGTCTTTCGAGGTGTCGAAACCCAAAAACAAGGGTCTAACCGATCATCGAATTGATCCATGGCTCGGATTATATCTCGACACTCTACCTTTCAGGGTTTCGCATATCGAAAGACGAGGGGTTCATACCCTTCGGTTCCCGGGGTGCCGAAACGCCAAAACCCATATATCTACTAAGCTCATTTCGAGGTTTTGCAAGTCGGGGTTTCACGATATGCGAAGACAGGAGGTCTCACACTTGAGTTCTCAGGAGCCGAAACTCCAAAGTCTATCCACTCTGCTCAGTTCATTACAGGGTTTTGCAAATCGGGATTTCACGATATGTGAAGACAGGAGGTCTCGCACTTGAGTTCCCGAGAGCCGAAACTCCGAAGCCTATCCACTCTACTCAGCTCATTTCGGGGTTTCGCAAATCGGGATTTTGCGATAAGCGAAGAAAGAAGGTCTTGCACTTGATTTCCCGGGATCCGAAACTCCGAATCCTATCCACTCTGCTCAGCTCATTTCGGGGTTTCACAAATCAGGATTTCTCGATATGCGAAGACACGAGGTCTCACACTTGAGTTCCCTAGAGCCGAAACTCTGAAGCCTATCCACTCTGCTCAGCTCATTTCGGGGTTTCACAAATCGATATTTTGCGATATGTGAAGACAGGAGGTCTCGCACTTGGGTTCTCAGGAGCCGAAACTCCGAAGCCTATCCACTCTGCTTAGGTAATTTCGGGGTTTCGCAAATCGGGATTTTGTGATATGCGAAGACAGGAGGTCTTGCACTTGAGTTCCCGGGAGACGAAACTCCAAATCCTATCCACTCTTCTCAGCTCATTTCGGGGTTTCGCAAATCRGGATTTCGTGATATGCGAAGACAGGAGGTCTCGCACTTGAGTTCCCGGGAGCCGAATCTCCRAAACGCCGAAACCTGAGGAACCATTCTCTCAGGTACAAGGCTTCCAAACTTAGACTACAAAATCCTTCAACGGGTTCTTGGGTAAATATCCYCAGGCTGGGTGACCTGACTAAAAGGCCTTCTTAATTTACCGAGCTATGAACTCTATGACAGGGGTGAGGTAATCTCGTATGGTTTCTAAAACGGTAGTCCTTTAAAGGAGCTCACACCGACTCTGGAAGGTGAGGGAACTTCCCGGGGGGAGGTGCCTTCGGAAAAATAAAACCAGGGCATAGCGTGAGTCAAATACATGGGACAAATCTCAAGGGAATGGGCTCATAATCTGAACTTATTCATTCTCTACATAAACCGATTATGGTCATATATGTATGAGCATGCATCCATTATTTCTGGTCAAAACACCAGGCAAACACTGATATACAAAAATCATTTATGAGTGTACAAACATGAGCATGCGTCCATTATATTCAATTCGAAACATGAGATATAAACACTTATCAGAAAAACACTAGGTGTGACGCGACTGCTGAGAGGGGTGCTCGTTTCCACCCAACTGTAGGCTCAGTGATTCCAATCATATTTACCACTAGCCACCCCCGAGCTAGACCACGATGCTTGAGACTCAGTCTCCTACTTCCCGCTCGTCGAAAGTCGAGGAAGAAGGTTACTCTCCTTCTCCTCTTCTCATGACTCACTATATTTTCCAGAGTTCTTCTGGTTCTCCTTCCGCGATTCCTATCGCATGTGCTCTGCTCTGTCCCCCCCCTTCCACACTTCTTTCCTTGCCTTTTTCCTGCAAGGTTGCATGTGGCACGAATTTCACTATCCGATGGTCAGGTCTAGGAGCTTCTATGGATGGGCGGTTCACCCCCATCCCCTCATTTACTCTTGAGGAGCCTCCCCACCTACCATCCAGGTGGGTAATTCATTCAGGGGTCTGAGAGTGAGCTTTGGTTTTCGAGCATGTACAAACCCGTACGGTTTCAGTTCGGTGGAAGTTAACGCAGCCATTCCCGACCCCTTTCACCACCTCTCATCATCCATCATGGTCTCTTTCAGCACATCCCCCTCCCAGCAATCATGTGACACATATTCTTGATATAATTTTCATTCATCGACCTTTTATACAAAGGTTTGTCAAATCAAACATTTACATCTTTGATTTTGCCATAGTTTTTGGCCAATATAGCTATTTTTACAGACTGGGGGAAACAGAGTGTTACAAATCCCTCCCCCTTAAAGGAACATCGTCCCCGATGTTCTATCTATCAACATGACATGTTTGTATAGAAGTAAACAAAATCGGATATGCTTGTTTCATGGCATCTTCCATTTCCCATGTAGCCTCATCTGGGCCAAAATGTTTCCATTGCACCTTGACCTGTGCGATGGTTCAGTTCCTGAGCGAGGTTTCCTTTCTATCTAGTATGCATTGAGGTTCTGGTAGGAATTCTCCCTTCGGTTCTGTTGAAACAGATCTTAAAATCTTTTATCCTTAAGGCCTAGATTTTTATTTTTTTGTGTTTTTCGGGTTTCGGCTTTCCTAAAATAAGAATTTCGTCATTTCTAAATTCGTGACACCTTTTTATCGATTATTTTTGGATAACGAACGGAAAAAAGTTTACAAAAATATAATTTTTCCAATGCTCTTTTGAAAAATTATTTAAAACGGGTTGTAATTCTAAATTTGCGATTTTTTAATTTAAACGTTGAAGAAATCGGGATTCGGGGTTTTCTGTAAACAGATGTTTGATGAAAATTGAATCACGAAACCCTGATCCCCGATTTCCCGATACGTTTAAATCTTAATTAAAACACAAATTAATTAATTCTCTTTTAAGAAAGTTTAAGAGTTAAGAAAATCATGTCGCGATTTCGGGTTTCGGGTTTCAGTGAAATCATATCTCCTATCATCATGTTTCCCAGAATCCCGAACTGTGAAAACCTGATCCACAGTTTACTTTAAATCAAACTATTTTTTCTTCGGTCCAAATTATGATTAGTAAGTTAATTAAAATGAATTAAGTCTGATTTAAAAAAGGGGCAAATCGTCGCGATTTCGGGGATCGGACTTCATTCGTAACATACTTCTCGACATCAGGATTTCTGAAATCCTGATAGCATCTAACCTCAATTAATTAATGTGATAAAAAACGTTTAAATCTTAATTAAAACATCGCGATTTCGCGATTTTGGCGATCGAGCGTTTTCGACAACATACCTTTCGACATCAATATTTTTTAAACCCCGAAAAGTGATGTTTTCAGATTTAATCCATAATTAACACTAATAAATCTTTTTTAAAAAACAGGTTTAAAGGTAATCTTTCTTTAAGTGTTCATTAATGCTTCATTTTCGGATTAAGTAAGTTTATCGTTTTATTTGAAAAATCGAGAACGCCTAAGTACGGACATTAAATGCATATCTCCGAAAAATATCTTCTACATTAAGAGCTTTAAATTCGTGACAACTGTGCAAATCTTGTCATGTTTTAAAAAGTATTCAAAGTAAACATTCGAACCTCTGTATTTTTATGTTAAGCTGAACTTATTCATCCACTTTCCGTGACAGGTTTTCAAGTCAAACGCAGAGCCATGGAACCTAAAAAGGCACCGAAGAAAAATGAAGACACACAGGAAGGTGATATTATCTCTGATACTACTCCACATGCCATAAACTCCATCAAATCATGGACTCAAATTTCCGAATTGCTGGAGTACGAGCTAAAGAATGCTGACCCTGATTCTGAAAATCATCTCTGGGACATTGTTGAGTCTGCGCTTCATAAGGTTGTTGCGCGTCCGAGGCTGGTGGCATACACTGATATGATCGGCTAGGCTCTGGATAAGGTAGATATCCCAACAAGGAGCATTCAAAACGAGCAAGGAGCTATCGTCGGCTCATTCAGGCCAAAGCACATTCAAGTAATGTATAAACTCTCGTCGAATCATAAACATACTTTTAATGTTGAATTTATAGCTGAGTTTCAAAGAAAGGAATGTATTGAGGTAGACCAGACATATCCCGACATGATTAGATGATGGGTGAGGTCTGAAGCAAAGTTTAGGGCTGATACTCATGGGATTTATGCTACAGCCTCCTTAAACGAATATATGGTTTATATAKCCATTATGTTATGCAGACTTTTCGGGAGAAAAGATCCCTATCACTTTCATGCAGACTGGGTACCCTTCTTAGAGGAAGTTTCAGAAGGAAATGGTTTTAACTAGCATAAAAAAATTTCGGATAACCTAACACAAGAAATTTTAAATTTTAAATTTTGTCGGATAATTTAAAATTGCGTCCATAATGTATGCAGACTTGGTTGCGTCCATAATGTATGCAGACATTTGAAATTTTATATGTCTGCATACATTATGGACGCAATCTGTTTTATGACTCCCTTTCCATTAATGAATTGGAGTTGGAGCATTTCCTGCCCAGAGCCTATTCATAAATATCACTCAGCCCTTTGGGAAGAAAATGCTAAAGAGGCATT
>JZKD02S0373918.1:842973-867668 GCA_000966675.3 Picea glauca | reverse complement strand
CCCCGTTTGGGTAAGTTAGTACATCAACTTCCCGGGGTCGTAACTTTTGCATACGATCTCCGTTTTAGGCGTATGATAGCTCGTTGGAAAGGTATCATCAAGGAGATTCATTTTGTTGGCTCAATCATTCCTTCAGCTATCATTGAGAACCTCTATCTAAAAAAACCTTCATTTAGGCCCTCAAAATGACCCCGAAAGTTAAAACCTGCTAAAAATAGTAAATTGACAAAATTGTCAGAAAACTGTTTTGAGCCAGTCGGAAAAGGTGGGTGGCCACCGATATCCACCTGGATCAATAATAGCCTATTTAATTTTATACACAGGTTTCACCATTGAGGAGAAAAAAATGTTTGAATTGACCGATGTTTTTCAACAGTTCGACTCATCTTTCATGGTGGACAATTCAAGATTTTCAGGGATTTGTTTCGATTTTTGGCCAAGGTGGTTGAATTTGACCTTGTGATCCTGGGGAGAGTTTGTTCTATATATTTTAATAACTCAAATGTACAATCATTGATCGGTTGGGACTATGAATTTATTTGTAAAATAGCTCACAGAGCCTTCACGGATGAGATTTCCAGTAACACACTGTGGCCATTGTAGGATTCTTGTGAAAAATTCCATTGGTGAAGTTTATCATCTCTGTTAACTTGTTCTCTCTATTATCAAAATTGTTTTCTGCATTCTAAATTATTTTAAGGAGACAAAGGACATAATTGGTTTAAATGCACCCTCTGTCATTGACTTGGAATGACTTTTGTGTTTTTCCATTGAAAATTAAACTCATAATTCTCAGTTGCTCTGTTTTTAATTGGATTTCTGAATCTGTTCTACCTTTTCCATGCTTTAAATTTTGAGTATCCAGTGGATTTTCCTACCTTTCCCTCCAATATTATACTATCATGACCTATTTTTGATCCATTATGAACTGTGACTCCATAGCCCAATGGTTCCTCTTCTCTGCCCCTATCCAATTCTTTAAATCAAAACCTCTATACAATAATAGCTAGCCTAAAATCTAACAGAAACAAAGATAGATCAAACAAAGAGAGCCCTCTCTGAGTCTTGGAGGACTAGATCTAGGACTCCAAGTGGTTTGATGTTACCTCAGTGATTGCCTCCATAGTCTTGGGCAAATTACAGAGTGCTAACATAGTGGCGACCATACTGGGGAACCTTCCTCAGAAAGCATATCAAGTTCCAGATCTGGTTACTGATGGTGGACAATGATCGGGCACATGAAGGCTGAATTATTCACCTGGTGACTCCAACCAGTTCATATTCAAAGGCTCCACTGGATGAAGAACCTTAAGCATGACAAGATTCTCTGGAAAGGTCAGGTATACATGTTGGAATTTTATTCAAGAAATAATTGGCTTTATTTTTAATTACTTCTTTCCTTTTCCTGATCCTCATCAAGACCATATTGCTGAAACCCTTATTGATCATGTCCAACCTAATGAGCCTCAAAGGAGTAACCTTGATTTTACAGCCCCTGTACATACTCATACCACTGTAAATATTCCAGACAGATATAAGCCTCTTGTCTTACCTCCCATACTCCACGATTTCTCTGCCAACTACTTCCAATATCTTCCCAGATTTGACGAAGAATATGGCTACATCATTGCTGAAAAACACATTCAAGGTTTTGAAAATTATCTTGACCTTTTTGAGGTGGAAAAAAGTGATGTTAGTATTAGGATTTTTGCTTTATCTTTGCAAAGTAGAGCTAAGAGATGGTATAAAGATCTACCAGCTATAAGAATCAATGATCTAAATCAGTTTATGAAAGTTTTCTTGGATCAATGGGTGATCAAGAGGAATTTCTTCCTCATTTTGGAAGAAAATGATCACTTGAAGAGACAACCAAGAGAAACAGTGCAACAATTTTCAGCCAGATTCAATCAAGTCTACAATTCCATGCTCGCTGATATAACACCACCTCTTGGTTTATCTCTCTTACACTACCCAGATGATTTTGATCCAGAGATGTCATTTCAACTAAGGGAAAGAAACACCATAACACTCAAAGAAATGCAAGACAATGCAATAAGTGTGGAATCCCATTTAGTGATCAAAAGGTCGAAGTTGGAGGCAAAAGAGAGAAAGAAAATAACAAAGGAGCAGGTGAAATCCTCAGAGGTGAAGCTAGACATTCTGACAAGCACCATGGAAGAAATGTTGCATGAGATTATCATAAGAGAACAACTTGCTGTTCAAAAGCATAATGTCCCATTGATTAGAGAGAAATAAAAGGTCATTGTTCCCAAACACTTTGCAACTCACCCTTGGTATCATGGAATGGAAAATGATCATTTCATGTATTCAATTCACAACATAGTCAAAGATGAAACTCCATATCAACTTGCAGAGGAAAAACCAACTGATATGATGTGCATGTTCTATGACATTTCCTAACTGGATAATCTACCCAATTATGATCAGTATGAGGATGATTATGTGGCTGAAATAGATGTTGACTGTTCAAAGAAATCAACAACATGTTGTTGGCAGGAAGAATATCAGTTACAACTCAAATATGATAATCAACATGTGCATATTGATTATGACAGCAAGGAGGAAAATGCAACAAATCCTAGAGTAAGTGAAAGATCTATGCCTTTATGTTTCTCTTCATTTCAAATTCTCAGAGAAAAGTATACACAAGTTGTTCATAGTAAATATGAAGAATGTTCTAATCACCTAGTTGAAGATGTTATTGAGGATATGGAAGTTGTTTTAGACCCAAAATTGCATCCCTTGAGCTACATTGATTTTCAAATTCCAGATCAAAGCTTAGAGCCTGAGACAGAGTATGAGTTAGCCCAAAATAACTCTGTACCATTAAGCTTTAATTCATTTCAATTTTTAAAGAATTTTTTTAATCATGTCATGGATGATAAGCACACAGAAGATCAAGAACTTTCATTGGAACCAATGCAACAAACATCTCAGTTCCTATAAGATCCAATAGCTGATTTCTTGGACGACTTGTGTTTTCAAAGTCATGGTTGATTGGATAGCTATGAACTTAAAAGAGGTTATGATATATACATGATTAAGCAGTCTCTTTCATGATTTGTTTCAACAAAAGTCTCATTTCAAAGTTCAGAAGAAAATTTGCAGCCATATCAGGAACTGTACAATGATGTAAAAATCTTATGTGTCATACCCAATTATAACCATAAATTTGTTGAAAATCAAGGAATAGGTCGTGTCTTTCCCGATCCCATAACAGACTACATGGAAGAATTTTTCATCCAAAATTATCAATCATGTTCTCAGCAGTGGCCATTACACTTTGCAGTTTTGGTTCTATGGGAAAAAGGTCAAGTTGCCTTTTTGATTGTGCTAACAAGCAGTCAAGTAGTCCACTTGTCTCAACAGCTACTTGATTGGCTTCATTGACATTTTTGTATGATTTGATTCAAAATTATTTTCAACAGTATAGGGTAGATAGTAGTTTTAATAAGCTCAGTCAGTTGAGCATCTTTTTCAGCAGTGTGCAAATAAGCTCATCTCTTTGAGCATTCCTTTCAACAATTTTCCAATTTCAAATTTTAGTCTTCAGTCTGACTTGGTTTCAGTTGAAAGATCAAAATAGGTATAGGTTGCAGAATAAGATTTTGGGCTCAACCCAATGGATAAAGCACTGATATGGATGTTCAAAGTTCAATGGTCCTTGTCACCTCCTGAAAGAGCTGCCATCCCTAGGTGGAGACTATGTTGGGGTCCTATAATCATAGGTAACTTGATTCTTCAACTGTTTATTTGGTGTTTCTCCCGTGACGAAGACATCTAACTTGCTGGGCTCGGTTGATTCCTTTCCCCCCTCCATCCATTTCGCCCGATCCTTCATCACCCTGCTACACCCTTCATGCCCTTGCCCTCCATTTCTTCACCCCCACCATTTTCATCTCTACATGAATAAACAAGCTTAGGATTAAAAACATTAGGTTAATAATAAATGCTAGTGGTATTTTTAATACCAATTAGCATAATAAAGTCAATTTAATTAGATTAGTCTAGTTAGATTAACAAAACTAGGTTAGGGTTGTTAATAATAAGTTAATTATTAATTAATTAATAATTAATTAAAACCTAGGCTTATAACTAATTATCAATAATTAATTAATAATTAGTGATTAGGTTAGTTTAATTAATTTAGTAATTAGGTTAGTTTAATTAAGATTAGCAATTAGGTTAGTGTATTAGAATTAAATAATAAATAAAAATTAAACTTGAATTAAATATAAAATATATAAATAAAAAAATTAAAATTCTAATAAATAAAACATTAAAAACATATAAATAATAAATACAAAACAATAATATAAAACATTAATTGAAAAAACAAATTAAAACATGTAAAAAGAAAAATAAATTAAATAACAATTAAAAATAATACAAATAAAACAAAAACAAAATAAAAAACAAAACAAAAAAGAAAACAAGTAAAACAAAAAACGTAATAAATAAAACAAAAAACAAAACAAACAAAAATAAAATAAAATAAAAACATAAAACACACCTTATGCACATATCCCAAAGCAACCAAATCGACGCTCATGAATTAAGTCAGACCCCTGTGCTTTTCGAGCTTTAACGAGGAGGGATCTGAGAAAGTGGTATTGGGAGGGACACTTGTCACTGTATGGTTAACTCGGACCCCCCCTTCCAATACCACTTACCACCTCAGGGGGGTCCGAGCAAACAACCTTCCCCTGCAAAACCGCCCCCAAAAATTCCCAAAATGACCTTTTTTCCAGTTTTGACCAGTCAACTTCCGAGAGTGATTCCGGGAAAACTGGAAGGAATTTTGAAAAATAGAGAGAGGTTTTTCTTACAAATGGGATGAAAAACAAAAACCTCTCTCAATTTTTTCACAGGTACCATAATTTTGGAGAATCAAAGCCATCATTGAGCCCCATTTTTCAGTTTTTCTTTTTTTCCTTTTTCAGTCATGATTTTGTGGGAGCTGTTTCGGCAAGATGGAGATGAATTTGGAAAACCCGAAAGAGGTTTTTGTCTATAAAATGATCATATACAATAAGATATTTCATTTTATACACAGGTGTCACCATTGAGGAGAAACACATGTCTGAGTTGACCCATTTTTTCAGCAACTCAACCTGTCTTTCATGGTGGACAGTTCAAGATTTTCGGGGATTTGTTTCTATTTTTGTCCGAGGTGGTTGAATTCGACCTCCTGAGCCTGGGGAGAGTCTGTTCAATATATTGTAATAAGTCAAATGTACAATTCTTGATCAATTGAGACTATGAATTTATTTGTAAAACAACTCATAGAGCCTTCATGGATGAGATTTCTAGTAACACAGTGTGGCCATTGTAGGATTCTTATGACAAATACATTGGTGAAGTTTATCTTCTTCGCTAAATTGTTCTCTTTGTTATCAAAATTGTTTTCTGCATTCTTAATTAGTTTAAGGAGACAAAGGACATAATTGGTTTAAATTCACCCTCTATCATTGACTTGGAACAATTTTTGTGTTTTTCCACTGAAGATTAAACTCAAAATTCTTAGTTTCTCTTTTTTAAATTGGATTTTGAATCTGTTCTACCTTTTCCATGCATTAAATTTTGAATATCCAGTGGATTTTCCTACCTTTCCCTACAATATTATACTTTCATGACCTGTTTTTGATCCATTCTGAATTATGAATCCATATCCCAATGGTTCCTCTTCTCTGCCCTTATCCAATTATTTAAATCAAAACCTATGTACAATAATAACTAGCCTAAAATCTAACAGAAACAAAGCTAGATCAGACAGAGAGAGCCCTCTCTAAGTCTTGGAGGGATAGATCCAGGACTCCAAGTGGTTTGATGTTACCTTAGTGATTGCTTCCACAGCGTTGGGAAAATTACAGAGTGCTAACATTGGGCATGAGTTGCACCAAGTATTATGAAACTGATGAAAGTATATATGAAATTGATTCTAGAAAAGTGCCAACTTATGGAGAGATTAAAGACTTTTATGCTTGTATTACAACATCCCCCCCATATTATCACAGTTTTCAATATTATTGTGGTGGACCTTCCTTTGGCATATAGAGTTGTGCTAGGAAGAGATTGGACATCTATGATCGAGGGATATATAATGAACGATGGAAGTTGTATGATGCTACTAGGAAAATAAGGAACAATGATTAAAGTGCCCCATGAACCTAGAAAACCCTTCTCTTTCAAGAAGAAGGACAATGAATTTATGGAGTATTATATAGATGCTGGAATTGGAAACTATGCTATCCTAGACATAGATCATAATGAAATCCTAGAGCAAGTTCAAGACACAGAGAATCAAGAATTTCTATTTGAAGGCTACTGGAGGATGTCATTCGATGGAGCCTGTTCAAATTCCGGGAGCGGAGTTGGGATTGTTCTTATGATCCCAAATAAGGTTGTGCATCCACATGCTATTAGATTGGAATTATCATGCACTAATAAAGAGGTATAATACTAAGCCTTGATTTAGGGGATGATCCTTGCACAAGAAAATAAAATAGAACATCTAATTATAATTGGCGACTCATAGTTGGTGATCAATCGGGTTACCCAAAGGTATAAAATAAAAAAGGAAAGACTTAAGTTATATTTTGAAAGAGTTAACGAATTGATGGAATATTTCAGTTTCTTCAACATTTCTTTCATTCCAAGGGACAAGAATCACAAGGCAGAGTCATTAGCCTTGGAAGCCTCATTGTTAAACCCGGATGATTTCCAAAGAAACACATCTTTCCAAGTAGAAAGGGATTTCTTACCATTCGTGCCCGATAACATTGAATATTTGCAAGTATTTGAGAACGATGAACAAATGGGAATTTTTTTGTTAAATGATGATGATGATGATGAAGATGATCACTCGTCTGCTGTCCCTAAAGATTGCATACAATTTGAATCTCTTTTTACGAAAGATGATCATGCTAAGAATCTCCTTGAAGAAGTTTCAATTCAAAAAGTGAAAGAGAAAAGAAAAGTCAATATTAGAATTGACAGTTCCCAGAAATATGTCAAATTGGGAGTTGATTGCACCACTGAGGAAGTTGATCAATATGTTTCATTTTTCAAAGAATACATTGATGTGTTCACTTGGACCTATGATGATTTGAAAGCTTACGATGAATCTATATTCCAACATATCATTCCTTTGAGACGAGAAGCAAAGCTAGTGTATCAAAAAATAAGGATGATGAATCCAAAACTGAAACCTCTGGTAAAGATTGAATTGGAGAAATTGAATAAGGCACAAATAATTTATCCAATTAGACACTCAGACTAGCTTTCAAATCCTGTGATTGTAAGAAAAAAGATTGGGGAAATCCGGATGTGTGTCGACTTCAGAGACCTTAACAGAGCAAGCATAAAGGATAACTTTCCTTTACCTAATATGGAATTCCTTTTCTAGCAAGTCACTGGACAACCTGAATGTCCATGTTGGATTGTTTTTCTGGATATAACCAAGTCTTGGTGGCTGAGGAAGATAGGGAAAAGATGACATTTATCACACCTTGGGAGACATATGCATATGCTAGAATTCCCTTTGGTTTGAAGAATGATGGAGCCACATTCCATAGGGCCATGGATCATGCATTTAGTGGTTTGATAGGAAAATTTATGGCATCCTATCAAGATGTTTTGATGATGCATTCAAAATCAAGGGGTGATCATATCCATCATTTGAGAAAAGTTTTTGAAAGATGCAGACTATATGGTGTCTCTCTAAATCCAAAGAAATGCTTGTTCGTCGTAACTCAAGGAAAAATGTTGGGCCACATTGTGTGAAAGGAAGGGATTTACATAGATCCGAAAAGAGTTAAAGAAATAAATGAGCTCAACCCCATGACATCCAAGAAGGGAGTCCAATAATTTTTTGGCAAGATCAATTTTGTGCGAAGATTTTTTCCTGACTATGAAAATATCATAAAGTTGATCAATTTGTTTCTGAAAAAGGAGTAGATGTTTGAGTGGACAACAGATACTCAAGAGGCTTTCAATAATATCAAAGGAGAAATCACCACAACTCCATTCCTCATTAGTTTGGATTTTCAAAGGGATTTCATCATCTATTCATTTACTACATAGAAATTTGTTGCATATGTTCTTACTCAGAAGAATACCAAAGGAGAAGAACTCCCAGTAAGTTTCATGAGAAAAATCCTACATGACTATGAGTTGAGGTATTCAGAACTGGAAAAACAAGCCTTGGCTCTTGTAAAAGTAGTAGCGCATTTTTGGACTTTCATATTGAACTCCCATGTTATTTCTTATGTCTCTTCATCGCCAGTGAAGATGCTTCTGAATCAACAATTGAGAGAAGAAAAATGGGCTAATTGGCTGGAAAAGATACAAGAATATGATATCGAGATTAAACCTTTAAAATCTATCAAAGGACAAGGTTTATGCAATCTCATCGCGAATGGTGATTCTGTGGATGAAATGATTTCAATTTTAATAGGAGAACCATTAGCTAATTCAGATTGGTACAGAGATATTATATTCTACTTAAGGTCTGGACAATTTCCTATCACTATGAACTCCAAGGAGCAAAGAACAATGAAGACGAAAGAAAATCAATATGTGCTTATTGCTGATATATTGTTTAGGAGAAATTATGATGGTATACTACTAATGTGTGTTGATTAAAACCAAGCCCAAGAGCCGATAAGAGAATTCCATGAAGGAATATGAGGTGGACACTTTGCACCTACTACCACCGCCCACAAGATAATAGGGGATGAATTCTACTAGCCATAAATATTCAGAGACTCATATTCCAAAATAAGGAAGTGTGTATCGTGCCGATCGTTTTTAGGAAAAATGAAGAGATCCATGATGCCTTTACAACCCATAATTGTAGAACAACCATTCTCTCAATGAGGACTTGATGTTGTTGGGTCAATTAATCCATATGTACATTCTCACGGCTACAGATTATTTCACAAAATGGATGGAAGAGGTAGCATTAAAGAAGGCTGATTCTGAAGAGCTAATTAAGTTCATCAAAGATAATATTCTGTCGAGATTTGGTGTCCCAGATAAATTTATCACAGATAATGGTTTGATTTTCATCGGGTCGAAGTTTACGTAGTTTTGTGGAGAATATGGAATTATAATGGGTCTATCATCGAATTATTATCCAGAAGGTAATGGCCTTGCTAAATCCACAAACAAAACACTTGTTCAGATACTGAAGAAAACCATTGACAAGAACCAAAGGGATTGGCATCTTAAGCTGACAGATGCATTATGGGAAAACATAATGACTCCAAAGGATAGCACGGGGATGTCTTTGTATACATTGGTTTATGGGAAAGAAGAGGATATTCCAATTAGCCTAGAACTCAATGCATTGACTTTCGTGGTTAATACAAAATATACAAAAGACAGTTCATCCATCCAAAGGAGAATCAACTAGTTGTTGAAGTTGGAAGAAGAATGAAGAAAATCCTTGAATCAAACTTCTCAGAGGAAGCAGAGTGTCAAAAGATATTTTGATCAAAGAACAACTGTAAATAATTTCCAGAAGGGAGAGCTGGTGTTACTTTGGAAGAAGGCCAAGGAGAAACCATCGATGCATACAAATTTTGAAGCACTCTGGATCAGATCGTACATCGTCAAGAATATCTTGGGTTTTAACTCCTATATGCTCCAAGACATGAAGGGAAAAAGATTAATTCTTCCTGTCAATGAGCAACATTTGAAAGATTTATTCTCCTAAGACTTTCTCATTCTCATTGTACATAATTTTGTTTTCCAGTTTGTATATTCTCACTCTGACTCCATAGGCCAATAGGCGAAAGCATCTGGTCATGAAATTTTCTGGATTCTTGACAACCCACAGGGGGTTATCATCCCACAGTTGGAGCCAGTTGTTGAGATCAATTCCTGCTTCCGAAATTTCCCTCTCCTTTTCTATTCTCCCAACTTCTTTTTTCCATTTCTTTCCCCTCTTCTACACTTACCCAAATTCCCCTTTTCTTTTCTCGATTCTATTCTCCCTTTCTAATTACTGTACTTAGTCATTTTTTCGAAAACGACGGGTTCGTGGGTTTTCAGACTCACGGGTTCTCACTTTCTATTCCCCATATCACGAGTCCGATTGACCACCGTATCATCCTATACTTAACCATTTCTGTAGTCACAGGTTCTCGGGTTGGCAGTTTTCAAACTTTCATATCCCATGTTCTATAATATACATTTTGCACCCAAAAGACTCGCGATATGCATTTTGACCATTGGAATCCCCAAGCTCCTAAGTATCTCATCTCTCCTATATTGAGTCCGACTGACCTTGTTACAACATTTATCCAATTTTCTACCTTTTGCAATGACGGGTTCACGGATTTACAAAAATTACCAAATCCTAATTGCTATCGTCCATCCCCGCCAGGTTCACGTTTTTCCCAATGTGCATTTAGTATGGTTTAATGATAATAAATCATCATGCAGGTCCCGTAAAGATTGTCATTAATAAGCGAGGGGATCAAGGAGATTTCTTATTAAACCACATTAAAGCATGATTTGCAGAAGATTATATTATATCTCTCAAGCGCTCATTTCAAATATTATCTGGATTAAAAGAACAATTTCGTCAACTTATGGTAGCAACAACTTGACAATAGTTCTGCGGAGATACTTTGAATTTTTTTGGACGTGAGGACTAGAAATTTTAGTGGTATAGAGCGTGTTGGCCCTCGAGTATGGAAGTAAGAAAATATTAAGGCAGAAAAGAAGGAATGTGAATTGCACAGAGGACACAGTGACTGATACTGGGTCGAAGTGAGCAAAAGAGCAGAAAAGATGGAGTGAAGTAAGAGAAAGCAAGCCATTGGATGAGGAGATCAAGGATGATAGATCATCAAGGAAGAGGGACCATGTACAACTCAACAAGTGAAAGAAGATGTCAACAGATGCCTTGAAGCACCACATGTGAAGGAAGGAAAGATAGGCTGGCAAAGCCCTGAAAATGCAGGTCAAGTTGACCTAGGGTTTGAGACACATAGGGTTTTTGACACTTAGGTTTCGACATGAGGATGTCGGTGAGTGATTTTAATGTATAAATAGAGGTCTGAAGGACCTAGGACTAGTTTTTGTTATGGTTGGTCCTAGGTTGGTTGAGAGTTCATTGTATTGTATGATTGAGCGAGTACCCTTGTGTGAGAGAGATGTGCTAAGTGAGGGAGCCTTCTAGTATTGTAATATCTTCAACTAGGTGTGAAGATTGACCCTGTAGTTGGGTGTGCAGGGAGGGAGAGACAAAGAGGAGAAGAGAGAAGATCGGCTAGCTAAGAGCACAAACAAGAACTATATGTTTTCATCTTAATACATTATAAAGCACAATTCTGTGGATGTATCACTAGGGAGAGGGTGAACCACGAATACCTTGTGTTATGTGTAATTGATGCTGTGTTCTTTGTCATTTGATATGATGTTATTGTGATATTGTGTTAGATCTGAAGTATAACTTGCGTAGTAGGTTTAAGGAAGATAAATAATACTAGGTTGCTGCGTGTTGTTGCTTTGAATCCACTTGGCATTCCTTCTAGTTGTAGACACCTGTGTCCTACAACCCCCTATAGCTACTTTGAGTGAGACTGCATCTGCCTTGCAGGTGTTGCCGAAAGGGCCAGTAGTTAGGGCTTGTTGGTACGCTCTTGAGTATTGAACCCTGGGTCTGCCCTTGTGCCAACAAATGGTTCCGTTGTCGGGACATGAATCTTCTTGAGGGAATGTCAAGGTGGTTTCCATCGAAGACATAGATTCAAAAGTGGATAGAATATCAAGAAAATGACTTCGCTAAAGCCCAGAACAAGAACCCTATTCTTAGTACAAAGGATTGGCTGGGAAGGTATATTTTTACTGATATAAATGAGATTTTCCTTGGAGGAATTCATAAAGAGCTATACGAGTGGTTAGCCAGATTAGCAGATACCCAATTTGAGATCAGATCTAGGCCACCTGTGGTTTGGATGTCGATGCTGATCAAGAAGGTCAAGAGAGTTGATAACACTATGTTAAGAGCAGCGGATCACTGGTTTGATAGTACCATTGGAGGTTATATCATCGAGTTTGCTATTGACAGAGTAGAGTCATATAGCCAAGCAGAGAGATATTTCTTTAGGGGACCTAGAAGAAAATTTTTACATTTTCTGAAGTTGAAGATCAAGATGCTATTGCATGAGAAGAACATCTTGAAGATACAGTAGTGGGTCAGATTGAAGAGCTAATGTTCAAGAATTCAGACAACAATAGTGACACAGAGATTAGACACATGCGCAGTGGAAGGATATTCAGAGAAGTTCCTTTGGCGAACTTGTTTGAGTGAGATCAAGAACCTCTGCTATAGGAAGAAGGATTCTATAGTGGGGAAGAGGGAGAGATAATAAGTGAAGAACACTCAAGATCCATTGGATCGAGAGAATAAAATATTGAATAACCTCACCGAGAAGAGCTAGAAACTTCAGGAATTGCGTAGATCATTGAAGTAAGTACTATTACTCCTCCTGTTGTTTCAACAACATTAAGTAACCAGAGTAACCTAATTTATCAGAGCACTTAGAGCACTGGTACAAGTGGTTCATCGCACACTCACTCATGAAACCTAGGAATATCTGTGGTAGATGAGAGGAGGTTACCCACCTTTAAGGGAGATGGATTTGAAGATCACGATCAACACTGGTTTCTATAAAAAGCCATATGGAGTTTTAAGAATATCATCGATGAAGTTGTCAAATGAGCTTAGTTTAGTACTACCCTAAGAGACAGTACACTGAGATGGTACATGAAGTTTGTTAATGGAATTTCTCAGCCTAAACCACTGAATGAGATCAAGAACATGCTGATTGTCGAATTCAAGAAACCCAAGTCAGAGTCACAGTGAATTACAGAACTGAAAGAAATCAAGAAAAGGACAGCTGAACCCATATGGGAGTTTGATTAGAGGTTTAAGACCTTGACAGGCCATTTGATTTTTCAGATCCCAGACGAGCAGAACAAGGAATGGTTCATTGCTTCTCTCCTACCGCACATCAGAGTCCCTCTGATGCAATAGAAGATTTCTTCGTAGGCTGAGGCATTGGAGATCGCCATGAAACTAGAATCATCCCTTGTGGGAGAATCCAGCTCAGGCATGAGTCAAATCTTGAGTCAACTAAATAGCTTATCACTGCAGGTCGAAGATATGAAGAAAGACAAGGGAAAATATAAAAGAGAAGATATATGGTGTATTAAATGAAAATCAGAAGGCCATGACAAGAAGAATTGTCCCCTATTTCATGAGTATTTTGAATCTGGAGCCTCGAGTCCTTTAAAGCAAGTTAGCCTGCCTTGGTGCTAGGTATGTAGAAATTGACATCGCCCTGGTGAATGTTACTATCTGCAAAAATATGTCCAGACACCTACAAATCTATATTTCACGTTCTGTAAGTCGGTAGGAAACGATGACAAGGATTGTAGAGCTTATGATCTCATGCATGAAAGGTCAAGGGATATATACAAAATTCAAGGAAAAGTACAGCAAGAGGGAGGCACTGCGCAGTATAATTCCCCAGGATGAGGAAACTTCAACCCTCATGGTTGATTCAGTGGAAGAGGATGAGGAGGAGGTATGGGTCGAGGTCGAGGACAGATCATCTGTTATAACTGCGCACAAACAGGACACTTGGCAAGGGACTGTCAGAACCCTTGTACCACTTGCAGCTACTACAACTCATTCGAACATGTTATAGAAGATTGTTCTGTGCTGTTAGCCAAACTTCAGGAGAAATGAGGAGGAAACCAACAAATACAACTAATCAAAGCAGAACCTCGAGGAGCAGATCCCAGAGTCATTGTTATCACTAGAGGAGGCGCTGTTACAGGAGAAGACAAAGCGACCCAGGGAAAGACTACAGAAGAATTAGGAGTGAGGAAAGATGCAGAGAAGACCCAAACTTTTGATGCAAAGAAAGAAAAACAAGTGTTTGAGGAGGAAAGAAAGGATTTCAGAAGAGATTAGGGTTCTTCATCAAAGGTTTGACCATAAGTGAGAGAATATGGAATGCCTCTGGCATTCGATCATCCTTCTCTGCCAAAAGAAGGAAAAGAGGTAAGCAAGCTCATGGAATTCTTATATACTTGTATTAAGTTGATTCAGGATGAAAGTGCTGTACAAGAAATACAAAACTTGATTAGAAAATATGAGCTAGGGAAGGTAGACCCCTTACTGAGTAGATAAGTACACAAAATATCTAAAAAGAGGAGGAAAAATAAATAATTACACTTGAATGCTCAAATTGGAGAGTATGATATTGGCTACGTCATGCTTGACTTAGTGTCAGAAGTCAATGTCATGACGAAGTAGACCTAGGCACTGATGGGAAAACCTAAGTTGATTTATTCCCCTATCAGGCTTAGGATGGCTAATCAGTAAGCTGTGAGCCCCTTTGGAATATTGGAACATGTCCTTGTAGACATTGATGGGGCCAGAACATTTGTGGACTTTGAGGTCATTGAGATAGTTGATGATAGCTTCCCTTACCCCACGTTGTTAGGAATTGATTGAGCTTTCAACAATTCCACTGTGGTTGATTTAAAGAAAAGAAGAATGAAATTTGAAGGTGATGGCCTTAGGGTCATTGCACCTTTGGACCTTGATGAAGGTCCTAGATACATAGAGCCCATCAGAGAAGAAGACCACGAATTCGAGTTAGAAAACATACACAAATTGACAGCCAGACAACAAGATTACAATAATCCTACAACAGACGAGAATTTAAGTTGGCGAAGTGACATCGCATGTTCATCAGATTCATAATAAGCACTGGAGAACTGGCAGAACAAAATGTATGAAGTATCTACTAGAAGGTGTACTAGATTGACCAGAGAAGTTCGCTGGATCGACACAACAGTAAGTAACCTACCTACCTTTGATGGTTTAAATCATTTAGAAGCATTCTTGATGGATTTTGAATAAATTATACCAATACAACAAATATTGTTGGCACTGGACAAGGCCTTGAAAGCCACTCCAGCAAGGTGATGGGGGACACACAAACACAACGTTATAGACTGGGTATAATGTCGCACTTTGATGACAACATGATTTTCAGAGCAAGTAGAAAGCTACGAAGTTAGATACACAGGTCGGAGCCATCCGAAGGACCATGTGAGAAGTTGCGAGGAAGCCTAGACCAACATTCCCCAATAGAACTGGGTGCATAAATTCATCAACAGACTAGATACAATCCCTATCAATTGGTACCTTCAAGCATAACTGTGCCTCATCACTACAGATTGGGAAGGTATGACCCAAAACTTTGTAACTACCTTCTTATTTGAAATCCAATATCCTATAGTGGATCAAGTATCATAGATTGTAAGACATAAAGTGTTCGAGGAGGCACCTATCTTCCCTTTGGAGCAAGAAGAGGATGAATGGACTGCGCCTCTTCAAAAAATGCAAGGCTGTTACAATATCAATGCTGATGAAGATGATGATCCTAGGAAGGTGAAAATCACCAAAACAGAAGGCCAAAGAGACATAGAAGGACCAGGAGTTGAGCTACCTTTCATTGGACAACCAAGTAAAATACAAAAAGTCAACATTGGAACAGAACAAACACTGAAGCTTGCTAATGTTGGAGATTATTGGGATGCTGCCACTACTGATAAAATCACAGAATTACTGCATGAATATCAGGACTTGTTTCCAACCAAGTTCACCGATATGAAGGGCATTAAAGGGCCTATGAGGGAGATGAGGATCCCTTTGAAACCAGATAATAGGCCAGTTAAACAGAGACCTTATAGATTGAACCCTAAATATAAGGAGAAAGTGAAAATTGAGCTTGATAGAATGCTGGAAGCAGGAATCATAGAACCTATTGAAGAGTCGGAATGGATAAGCCCTATGGTGTTGCAGGATAAGAATAAAGGAGAGATCAGGATCTGCGTAGATCCCAGGAAGATGAATGATGCCTGTTTTCATGACCCATTCCCTACAACATTCACTGATGAAGTGTTAGACAATGTAGGAGGACAGGAGGTATATTCTTTTACAGATGGATTTTCGGGATACCATCAACTCATGATTTCCAAGGAAGGTCGCCATAAGACCACATTTGCAACAAAATAGGGATCTTACCAGTATACAATAATTCCATTCAGATTGAAGAATGCACCAGCCATATTTTCTAGGGTGGTGGTCAAAGCGTTTAAGGAATTTTTACATAAATTCCTGGAAGCATATTTTGATGATTGGACTGTTTTCAACATTTTGCAAAATCATATTGAATGTTTAAGACTAATGTTGGATAAGTGCAGGCAATGTTGGATTGCATTGAACTTGAAAAAGTGCATCTTATTTTCACCCTTCGATGTGCTGCTGGGCCATATTGTGTGTAAGTAGGGATTGCTCGTAGATCCATCTAAGATTGCCATTATAGTCGATCTACCCCCTCCTACTTCAGTCAAACAGCCGCACACTGCGTTGGGACATACTGGATACTAAAGGAAGTTCATTAAGGGCTATGCACAGATTACAACACCCATGGAGAAGCTTTTGAAGAAAGACTCCCAGTTTCATTAGACATAAGAATGCCAACAGAGCTTGGACACACTGAAACAGAAAATGGTTACTGTGCTTATTCTAGTTTTCATAGATTGGAGTAAGGAGTTTCATGTCCATGTCGATGCATCTTCTATTGCATTAGGAGTTGTGTTAGCACAATCAGAAGCTGGAGACATTGACCACCCATTAGCCTTTGCTAGCAGGAAGCTATCAACAACTGATATTAATTACACCAACACTGAGAAAGAAGGGTTAGCCATGGTGTATGTGCTGCAGATGTTTCACCACTACTTGTTGGGAGGGCACTTTAAAATGTTTACTGATCACTCCGTGCTAAAATAATTAGTCAACAAGACAATGTTAGGGGGAAGATTATGCAGATGGCTTCTGTTATTTCAGGAATATGATTTTGAGATCATGGTTAAGGCAGGACGAGTGAACAAAGGTCCTGACCACTTATCAAGGTTGGAACATAGATATGAACTTACTAGCTTGGAGGATACCCTGCCGGATGCACAGTTGTTGGCCATTATAAAAGTTGATGATCACTTCGCAGAGATAGTACAGTTTTTGTCAACAGGAATGGCACCTAGTGACTATACAATTACTCAGAAGAAACAATTAGTAGTATGCGCTGCAGATTTTTCACTTATAGCTAGACAACTATACAAGATGGGACCTGATGATATATTGAGAAGGCGTGTTATGGAAGCAGAGAGACCATTGATCCTCATAGAAGCACATGAAGGCATCGTAGGAGGACACTACACAGGGAAATAAACAATGTAGAATATTCTTAGGGCTGGCCTTTGGTGGCCTACTCTACACAAAGATGCTAAGGAATATTACAGAGCCTGCGATGTATGCCAAATATTTGGGAAACCGTCCAGAAGAGATGAGGATACTTTAGCACCACAACTGACCCTACAAGCATTTTAGAAATGGGCCATTGACTTCATGGGACCTATAAACTCACCAGGGAAGCACACAGGAGCTAGATACATAATCACTGCAACATAGTATTTGACCAAATGGCTGGAAGCAAGAGAAATTAAGGACTGTAGTGCAACTATAGCTACGTGGTTCATATTTGATGATATCATAACCAGGTTTGGATGCCCGAAGATCCTTATGAGCGATCAAGGCACACATTTCATCAATAATACTATTGAAGCCTTGACTCAGGAATTTGAATTTCACCATCAGAAGAGAACACCCTATCATCTAGAAGCAAATGGGACAGTTGAAGAATTCAATAAGATCTTGGAGACAAAGCTGATGAAGATATGCAGTGTGAACAGGGATGACTGGGATTTGAGAGTACCAATAGTATTATGGGCCTATAGAACCACTTGCAAGAAACTGACCATGCAGACCCCCTTTAAACTGGTCTATGGTCTAGAAGCAGTTGTACCCATGGAATATTTGGTTCCTAGTCTGAGAATTGCAGCCTTTACAAATATGGATGACACTGGCACTGTGCAAGAGAGGCTTACATAGTTGGTCGAACTGGAAGAAGACAAATTTATTACAGGATTTCACCAACAGGTTTAGAAAGAAAGAGACAAGGCCTACCATGACATGCATATCAAGAAGAAAGCGTTCAAGCAAGGAGATCTGGTATTGGTATATGACAGTAAGTTCATGAGACATATAGGGAAGTTCAGGATGCATTGGATTGGGCCATATGAGATTGCCTATGTTACAGAAGGAGGAGCTGCGCAGTTGAAGACTTTGACTGGAGAATGGAAGGAAGGTTTGGTGAACATAAGCCGATTAAAATTGTATTATGACAACCAGATTCCTCGCAACTCTTAGTAAAAGCAAAAGGAAAAGGGTCTAGGTACCAGGTGCAGTTGAAACTGGGTACTAGACACAGAAAAGACAATTTTCACATAGAAGGGAGAAACAGAGAAGAACGCACAGGCTTCCCTGTGCAGTCTGAAGTTGAAATGGAACATAAAGTTTAGACCTGAAGTGCCTCGGGACGAGTCATAGGTGAGTGTTGGGGGCCTGTTGGCCTTTGGGTATGGAAGTAAGTGAATATTAAGGTAGAAAAGAAGGAATATGAACTGCGCGGAGGACACAGTGACTAATACTGGGTCGAAGTGAGCAAAAGAGCAGAAAATACAAAGAGAAGTAAGAGAAAACAAGCCGTTGGACGAGGAGATCAAGGATGATAGATCATCAAGGAAGAGGGACCGTGTACAACTCAACAAGAGAAATAACATGTCAACAGATGCCTTAAATCACCGCATGTGAAGGAAGGAAAGATAGGCTGGCGAAGCCCTGAAAACGCAGGTCAAGTTGACCTAGGGTTTGAGACACCTAGGGTTTTGGTATCTAGGGTTTTTGACACTTAGGTATCAACTTGAGGATGTTGGTGAGTGATTGTAATGTATAAATAAAGGTCTAAAGGACCTGGTATGGGTTGTTGTTATGGTTGGTTGAGAGTTCATTGTATTGTATGATTGAGCGAGTACCATTGTGTGTGAGAGAAATGCTGAGTGAGGGAGCCTTCTGGTATTGTAAGATCTTCAGTTGGGTGCAAAGATTGACCCTGCAGCTGGGTGTTTAGGGAGGGAGAGACAAAGAGGAGAAGAGAGAAGATATGCTAGCTAAGAGTGCAGACAAGAACTATATTATTTCATCTTAATATATTATAAATCACAGTTATGTGGACGTAGCCATAGGGAGAGGGTGAACCACGTATACTTTGTGTTATGTGTGATTGATGTTGTGTTCTCTGTCATTTGATATGCTGCTATTGTGATATTGTGTTAGATCTGAAGTATAACTTGTGCAGTAGGTTTAAAGAAGATAAAGAATACTAGGTTGCTGCGTGTTGTTTCTTTGAATCCACTTAGCATTCCTTCTAGTTGTAGACACCTGTGTCCTACAACCCGCTATAGCTACTTCGGGTGAGACTGCATCTTCCTCGCAGGTGTTTTCGAAAGGGCCAGTAGTTAGGTCTTGTTGGTGCGCTCTTGAGTATTGAACCCTAGGTCTTACCCTGTGCCAACATAGCGTATTCTTACTATTCATCCCCTTCTGCTCAGAAGGAAGTAATTTGGACGTCCGAAATTGCTTGTGTAGGCTGTGTTTCTGAATTTTTTGACTGCAAGGAAATGGTTTCCTGGTGCACTAAGAAATATATACCAAGTCAATGGATTATTCAACTTCAAGACTATTCTACCATTTCTATTTCACCTTAAGTGTTTTGTAAAATGCTAAATCTCCCAGAGCCAACACTCACCTTCAAAAGTGAAGATTGCAGGGACTTATTGAAAAAGCATGACAACAACATGGACCTCTTGCCTAAATTTTTGGAGATCCCGCGACCATCCCTAAATATATTACCAAGTTGCAGGTTAACTCATTCAAAAACCCCTTTTGGTGCTTGGTTATTCACCAGAGTGATCGACCAAGAAAATATCGCCAGTATTGCTTGTATGATTCTTTATATATTATATTTCACTGTCAAGGAGAAATCCATTTTAGATTTGGGAGAATTAATTTCCAATGAAATATCTTTTCAATTGTCACAATACAAAAAAGATAAGAAATTATTTATGGCCTCTTATTTGGTATTCATGATAACACATTGCTGTCAATTTCCTAAATTGTTTATCTGCAAGAAGGTGAATTGTGAATTTGACCCAGTGACCTTTTGGTACCAAGCATTGTGGAAGCACAAAGATTCCTTGCATTTTTATGAAGTTTTCAATGACTTTATCTTAGTTTTTAAAGGATTGATGTTTGGAAAATATACCGCAAGAATATCGTCCCAGACAAGTAAATTCCTGGATAAAAAGGGGACCTTGGAGAAAATGGAAAATTACAATGTTATCAAGATTTTTGGTTCTAAGGAAAATCCCTCCTTTCTTCCACGCCATATATCCAACATAATGTTTATTACATAGTTGCAAGGAAATATAATTTCTGGATACACTTTTTTCATGAGAAATGAAAAAATCAATTCATACCCTTGCCTTGGAAAATTGGGGACTTTGTATTCAGAAATATGAAAAAAATCGATGAATTTGCAAACCACTTCCACAACCTGAATCTCAAGTATGATGAAAGGATAAAAGGGTTTGACCCTAATGCATTTTTTGTGGAACATATGTTAACAATGGGTTTTATCAATTCATTTATCCACACTTTTCTAAGAGAAGAAGAAGATAATAAATTGGGCGCTCCTATTCACACTTATGGAGACTTGGAGATGGTACTCAATAACAATGAATTTTACAAACAAAAAGGAAAGGGTCCCAATGAGAAGAATGCCAAGTCCCTAACTATTACTCCCAAGACTACAACATCTTAGAGAAATGCTCCAACGACCCACCCATCTAGAAAAGTGATCAACAATAGTTCAGGAGAACGAGGAGACAAGAACCTCCCTCTAGAAAAAATTGAAAGCTCACATAAAATTTCTCTAAGGAAGAAGAGGAAGAATATTGTACAAGAGTAAGAAGATAATCACGTCGAAAGTGACATCAACAAATTCTCCCTCGAAGATACGGAGCTTGAGGTTGACATTGAGAAAATGTTTCCTAACATTGATTGGCCAGAAGGCATGACCCACCAGAATCCATCTTTGGAAATTGGTGAGAATGAGACCTTTGATGAAGAAGAGTCATTTGTGTTGCAGAGCATTGTATTTGACAAAAAATCTAAGAAATTAATTATTGAGAAGAATGATGTGAAGAATAAAAAAGGGGAATCTCATTCAGAGGTTAACCTAATAAATATGCGGTCTTCCAAGATTTCTAGAATCCATAGAGAAACTGATGATGCATTGGACGAATCCATTGGTGGTCTTGAAGAGGAAAATATAAAGTTAAAGGAAAGGATTAAGGAAATCGAAGATACCTTGATGCCTCTTCCACTTATTTCCAACCCTTTGGCAATTATTAAACCCACCACACCCACCACTAAATTAAAAGGATCCTCAAGCTTACTTACATCAGCGAGTAGCTACGTGGAGAATAATATCAAGAAAAGAATGGCATTGATCACATAAGCTTGGGAAATTTCAAAGAACATGATTTCTTTTGGCTCGAGGGTGCATGCCTTCCATGAGTATTTGCGGTGCAACCTAATAAATGAAGAAGGTTTTTACCTTGATGCTGTGGTACCCTTTGGTGTTAAAGTTTCCAACATGTCAGAGCTAAGGAGAAGAGAGGAGGACCTTCCATCTCCAAGTGGAATCAAACAATTGAACACGTGTTGGAAGGAAAAGATAAATAAATTGAATAACATTGTTCAAGTGTGCAACCAAGCCATATCAAGGAGGGAAGAACTATTCAAAGGGCTCACAGAAGTGGTGTTAGGGACCTAACCCCTCACGTATGTAGAAAACTATATTCATATGTAATAAAGGTCAATATTAATAAGGCCTTGCAATAAAGTAGAATAAGTCGAATGTAAGAAGACCTAATAGAAACTTCTGCTTCTAGAAGGATCTTCCTCTAGATGGTTCTTTTGATAGACATATTTAGTATAAATAGGAGTCGAGGGTATGAGAACCCTAGCTTGGATATTATTGTAATAAATCTCTACTCGACTGGAGGTTACCCCTCAAAGAGGCCTGTGAACATTTCTCTCAGAATCAAAGTTCTCTTTCTAGTGTTATTTTGATATCATTTAAGTGTTATTGTGGTGTTGTGCTGGTTATATTGTTATTTATCTTCCATTTCTAGCATTTTATTTCTGTTCTACATACTTTTTATATCTGGAATATTACAAGTGGTATCATATCATTTTCCTCGTAAAAAAATTGTGGGTTAAATTTTTTTAGGGTAGAGACGTATTCCGACGTCTTTAAGCTACATAGATCTGTGATTAAGCGCATAAACTCGTGGTTGAGGGATTCATACACGCAGGAAATACTAGTGGTTGTTAAGTGCACATTTGTTGGCCATCCTTGTAACCCTGTTGGTATCCCTTCGTGTGGTAGCGCATTAGACAACACCTGTCTATGAACTGACCTAGATTTCTTGAAGCCCTCTTTAGATAAACCGATTAGATGCTTGATTGCTATAGTGTCACTGAGAACAACACTCGGGAAGATACTCTCTAGTACCTGGGTAGTCGGGTAGTAGAACTAAGGGTGCGGTCTAGCCTCCTTAGTTGGTGCCCTGAGATATTGGGATGAGTACTATTGTTGGACCCCGCACGTATATCAGAGAGCTATAGCACAAGGAAAACCCTTATCTGTAGAAACCTTGAATACCTAACCCTTGGGGATGGAAACAAAACATAAAACATATAAGATCTATTTCCGCGCAACTATGTTCGAGTTTCCAAATCAATACACATTTCTTCCTGATTAAGCATTTGGGAATTTCATCACTGCAGTATTCTTTAGACCAGCGTATAACTCCACAAGTGAAAAAAAATAAAATTTTTTGGAAGTTTTTGCATGATTATTTGAGACCTATTCCATTGGATTTATCTCTTCACCCTTATCACATTCATACCTATCATTTTTCAACAAATTTTTTGACCCCACCTGCCCCTTTTCAGTTCCCTCGTCATCATGGCCCATACCCATAGCCAAGACTTGGAAGCTCGCTTCAATACCTTGCAATCTAATTTCACAGATACCCAACAATAAGTGAGACAACTTTGCCAATATTTCCACCATCAATCAAAACATGCACTCCTATATCGCCGCATCAATAACTGAACTCAAAGAATACCTCAAACAATACATGACTACCCAACTTGAATCCGTCGTTTTGATGATCTGCACCAAGATGCATATCCCTGCAGATCCCCCTTTATCAGACCCACCTTTTCATACCAAAGCTGAAACTTCCTCTCATTCCCATAATTTTCAGCCCCATCACTTTCAGCGTGACCTACGCCTTCCGCGGGTGGATGTGACCAAATTTCATGGCTCAGATCCCACTGGTTGGGTAACTCAAATGGACCATTATTTCTCTTTGTACGTCATTAAAAATTATTTGGCCAAACTCTGATATGGTGTTATCCATCTAGATCAATAACGTTGGCAATGGTGGCAATGGAGAAAAACTTACCGTTAAGGGTATATTGATTGGACACACTTTGTGGCAGAGCTTTATGAATGCTTTGACACTGACACCAACCATTTAGGACGTTTGACAAATTTGAAACAATCTGGAATAGTGGAAGACTTTATAGCTTCTTTTGAGCGGCTGGCTTTTCGTACAGAGGGCATGCCAGATGCTTTTTTTCCGAGAATGTTTTATCAGTGGCCTCAAGGATTAGGTTCATGCCCATGTCCTCATGGCTCAACCTCAGAGTTGAGTGGAGGATGCTAAAAGAGCTAAGGAAGCAAAACAAGTTGTCTCTTCTCAAAACCGGAAACCCCCCTTTATTCCTTATACTAAACCAATAAATCCCACTACTCCTTCTGCTCCACTAAAGATCCAAAAATTGACCAGGGCTGAAATGGATGAACGCCAACTCAAAGGCCTTTGTTATAATTGTGATGACAAATATTTTCTGGGCCACAAGTGTAAGGAAAAAAATCTTTTTATGGCCATCTCAGAGGATATTTCGAAAGAGGATGTTGAAACTCTCCTTGTGTCTGAGTCAACTGAACCCACTGCCATAACCCCTCCCTCAAACCCTCCCGAAGTAGAACCGGTCATTTCCCTAAATTCTCTCATTGTCTTCCCTTCCCCCCAAACCATCAAGCTAATTGGTTACATCAAGCATAGGAAGGTCATTGATCCGGATTATTTTCGGCACGAAATGAGAGCGGAGATATAATAAATAAATGCACAGAGATATTGCAGATATTCAATAATATAACATAAATGTATTAGAGATGCAACCATAAACACAGATATACAGTAATACACGATTTCTATTAATCAAATAAATGTATAGAGACTGTAAAAATACAGAGTGAAAGACTTGTTAGAATGGTGGCAGCTTATCTCTGAGAAGAGATGTGACGGCTACTCGCATTCGCAAGAAGATGATTACAATGAGGCTCTAGAGGCATTTTTACAATAGAAGAGAATGCCAAAAGTCATAGACATCCAAAAAAACCTAACCCTAGGAGATGAAGCGCCAAAAGTCATGTGGGCCCCGTTTGGGTAAGTTAGTACATCAACTT
>JZKD02S0373918.1:825183-838128 GCA_000966675.3 Picea glauca | reverse complement strand
CCCGTTTGGGTAAGTTAGTACATCAACTTCCCGGGGTCGTAACTTTTGCATACGATCTCCGTTTTAGGCGTGTGATAGCTCGTTGGAAAGGTATCATAGAGGAGATTCATTTTGGAGGCTCAATCATGCCTTCAGATATCATTGAGAACCTCTATATCAAAAAACCTTCATTTAGGCCCTCAAAATGGCCCTGGAAGTTAAAACCTGCTAAAAATAGTAAATTGCCAAAATTGCCAGAAAATTGTTTTGAGCCAGTCGGAAAAGGTGGGTGGCCACCGATATCCACTTGGATCAGTCATCATTATTTTTTATAGTGGAAGCACCCATAATTTTATTCATCGCTGCATTGCCCAAGAAACCCATTTCTATATCCATGCAGTCAATAATTTCCAAATCATGATTGCCAATGGCGGCTCCATGAAATGTGGAGGGCATTGTGAAAATGTGCGTCTCCAAATTGGTGACTACCACCTGAAATCTCATATGTTTTCTATTGACATGGGTGGTTGTGACATTGTGTTGGGTGCTGATTGGCTAAGGACTTTGGGTCCCATTCTAATGGATTTTAAGGAATTAACCATGCAATTTGACTAGGAGGGACAACAATATAAGTTCCAAGGCATCATCGTCGGTTCACCTGAGATCATTATTTCCCATCACATGGAAAAGCTGCTCAAAAAAGGCCATTCTGGTGTTATTTCCCAACTCCATGCCATACAAGCAACGGAGACACCCTCTGTGCTGCAAGACCTCCAATCCATCCTCTCTAAAAATCAACTAGTATTTTCCACTCCCCAGGGACTCCCTCCTTCCCTTGGTGTTTATGATCATTCCATTCCCCCTGTACTAGGAAGCCTTCCTCCCAATATTTGTCCCTATCGCCACCCCTTTTCCCAAAAAAATGAAATTGAGAAAATGGTTCAAGAACTGCTTAACGCAAGCGTTATCCGCCCTAGTACAAGACCCTACTCTTCTTTCGTGGTCATGGTCCTGAAGAAAGAAGGTTCTTGGCGCATGTGTCCTGACTTCCGCACCCTAAAAAAACTCACCATTAAAATCAAATTTCCCATTCTTGTCATTGATGACCTCTTGGATGAATTGAGTGGCACCCGGTTCTTTACTAAACTTGATGTTCGTTCTGGCTACCACCAGATCCATATGAAAGAGGCAGACATTCCTAAGACTACCTTTAGAACTCATGAGGGCCACTATGAGTTTTTGGTCATGCCCTTTGGCTTGTGTAATTCCCCCTCCACCTTCCAAAGCCTCATGAACCATGTATTCCATCCTTTTCTCCATCATTTTGTCTTATTTTTCTTTGATGATATCCTCATCTATAGAAAAACCTAGACAAACCATCTTGCTCATGTGGATCGATTTCTCCATCTACTCTCTCAACACCAAATTTTCTTGAAACAATCTAAATATGCTTTTGGCGCCTCAGAAGTTGAGTACTTGGGCCATCTTGTTGGCAAGGATGATGTCAGGGTGGCTCCTAAAAAGATTGAAGATATGCAAGACTGGCCTCACCCAAAGACTCTCAAAATATTGCATGGATTTATGGGCTTAACATGTTATTATCGCAAGTTTGTTAAGAATTATGGAAAGATTACGACACCTCTCATTGCACTCCTTAAAAGGAATTATTTCACTTGAAACTCCAGCAGCTGCTCAGGCCTTTCAAACCTTGAAGATGGCCATGTGCACCACTCTAGTCCTGGCCCTTCACGATTTCACAAAGACCTTTTTCCTGGAATGTGATGCTTCAGGGAAAGGCATTGGTGCTATCCTTATGTAAGAAGGTCGGCCTTTGGCCTTTACCAGCAAACAACTGTCTGAATGAAATTTGGGAAAATCAATCTATGAAAAGGAATTGTCGGTGATTCTGCATGCCGTTGATCTATGGCGCCCTTATCTATTGGGGAAATTCTTCCAAATTAAGATAGATAATCAAAGCCTCAAGTATTTTCTGGAACAACGCATTTCCTCCCCAAAGCAAAAAAAAAGGGTGACTAAGCTCTTTGGATATGATTATGAGATCATTTATAAGAAAGGAAAAGACAATGTGGTTGCAAATGCACTTTCCTGAAAATATGAAGATGAAGGATCCCTTTTTTCTCTCTCCTTCATTGTACCAGATTGGCTCCAATCCGTTCGCCAGGAATGGCTACATGATCCCAAAAGTTCACATCTGATACAACAATTGAAGTCGAATTCTTTAGTCCCCCCAGGGTACTCTTGGCTCCATGATGAGATTCGATACAAAGGTCATTTGTATTTAAGTAAACAGTCAAAACTTAAATCCACAGTACTTTCTGAGCTTCATGCTACACCCACAGCTGGGCACTCCTGGTTTACCAAAACCTATGACAGGGTCAAACGTTCTTTTTTTCTGGGACGGTATGAAACAAGATGTTCGTAATTTTGTAGCTGGATGTGATGTCCATCAATGCAACAAGGGAGAAACAATCAAATCTCCCAGCACACTACAACTGCTTCCGATTCCACCTGCTATTTGGAGGGATATCTCTATGGATTTTATTATAGGCTTACCTAAATCGGGAAATAAATAAGTCATCATGGTGGTAGTCGATCGCCTTTCCAAGTATGCTCATTTCTATGCTCTTCAACACCCATTTACAACATCCACTGTGGCTCAACTTTTCATGGATCAAGTCTTCAATCTTCATGGCATGCCACATTTTATTGTTTTTGATCGCGACACAACTTTCACTAGCAATTTTTGGCAATAACTATTCAAGATTCAAGGCACCCAATTGCATCTCAACACAACTTATCATCCCCAGACTGATGGAAAAACTAAAGTTGTCAACAAGTGTTCAGAAACATATTTAAGGTGTTTTGCATCGGAAAAGAAAAATCAATGGGCTCAATGGTAACCCCTAGCTGAATGGTGGTACAACACTTCATACCATAAAACTACCCGCATGACTCCTTTTGAAGTGGTATATGGACAAAAGCCACCTTTAGTTCTCTCATATTTACCAGGTGTCTCGAAGGTCCATGCGGTTGAACAAACTCTTATAGTTCGAGAGGCTATTCTCCATACCCTCAAAGAGAATTTGGTCATGGCCCAGAATCGCATCAAGCAACAAGCAGATCAAGGTCGCTCTGAATGTCAATTTACAGAAGAGGATTAAGTGTTTCTTCGACTGCAACCTTACAAGAAAAATTACCTCAAGGCTGAACATTGTTAGAGGTTGGCACCCAAATGTTATGGTCCTTATACCGTTCTCAAGTGTGTGGGACATGTGGCCTATCAGTTAGATTTTCCCAGCCATTCTAAGCTACATCTTGTTTTTCATGTTTCATGCTTAAAGAAGGTGATTGGAACTAAGTTCCAAACTCAAACCAACTTTCCTGAGTTGGATGAAGAAGGATCCATTTGGCTACATCCACAAGCAGTTTTGGACCAGCCTGAGTGTCGCCTGCGTTAGCGAACCATAAGGGAAGTGTTAGTCCAGTGGAAATATACAACTCCAGTAGATGCCACTTGGGAACCAACTACCATTCTGCAACAATTTCCACATCTCAATCCTTGAGGACAAGGATGTTTTTAAGGGGGAGGACATGTTAGGGACCTAACCCCTCACGTACGTAGAAAAATATATTTGGATATAATAAATGTCAATATTAATAAGGCCTTGAAATAAAGTAGAATAAGTCGAATGTAAGAAGACCTAATATAAGTTTCTGCTTCTAGAAGGATCTTCCTCTAGATGGTTCTTTTGATAGATATATTTAGTATAAATAGGAGTCGAGGGTATGAGAACCCTAGCTTGGATATTATTGTAATAGAGCTCTGCTCGACTGGAGGTTTTCCACTCGAAGAGGCCCGTGAACATTGCTCTCAGAATCAAAGTTCTCTTTCTGGTGTTATTTTGATATCATTTCAGTGTTATTGTGGTGTTGTGCTGTTTATATTATTATTTATCTGCCATTTATAGCATTTTATTTCTGTTTTGCATACTTTTTATATCTGGAATACTACAAGTGGACCTAGCCAGAAGAACTAATGAAGTCCAATATCCCAAGTTCATTCTTAACTCGTTGTTCCTGACAAAATAATAGTTTGATGATAAAGTTGAGATTTTTAAAGGATTTTCAATTGAAAAATTCTATTGTGTAATTGAATATGATGAGGACACCATAGATAACTAGCTAGTGGATTACTCTATAAAAAATCATGACAATGAAGAAGCATTACATGGGATTTGCCTTGATCTAAGAGACTTGGAGGGCGAGCTTCTCAACATTAAAATCTGTCATGAAACTAACATGGCACCAATGAAAAGTTACATTGAAGAATGGTTCAAGAAATATATTGATAAACTGACTAATGAAGGACAAGAAGCAATTGAGACGGTTTCTATAACCGTTGATGAAAACAATAAAAGGACATTAGTAAGAAAATGAAAAGACACGAGAGACCATCATAGTATGTTTATGCTTATCACTTCTTTTTTTTTACCAAGTCCTTCATCCAGTTATTCCACCTATTTCACTAGAAAGATTTAACCGAAGACTGATTCCATCTATTTCACTAGAAAGATTTAACCGAAGACTGATAACTCCTTTTTTCTTCTTTCCAGGTCTTGTTGTTCTTCTACCGCCCACCGTCTTCCTTCTAAAATCTTATTTCTTGTATTTATTTTCTTTATGGTCTGTGGGAGCCCCAATCCCAGTCTTTAAGACAAACACATTTACAATTTCAAAGAATATGTAACATACTATATATTTTTTTGAAATTTCAAGAGAACTACTTTGGAAACAATCTCGACTGTGCTTTGTAACCCTATTTTCAGAATATAAAGTATTTGAGGTTGATCTATCATTATCTTTATTTGAGCTGCCCATGTTTCCACTCCGTTAAAGTTCTCTTATGCATGCAAATCATCTTCTTTTTATTTTATGTGATCATAAATATTTATCTTAAACTATGATGGATGTGAGGAAATTTTTCTTATTTTCTTTAAATATGTGAAATGTGTGATTCCTGGTCCTTTCTCAAGAACTTTCTTTAAAAAGAAAAAAAAAAAAACATTTTCCTTTTATTTTCTCGCAATATTTATGTTTCTTTGAATTACTATGACGAACTTCTGTCAAGTCCCACATTTTGAACATATAGAAATTCAAAGAAAATCTAAAGAGGAGTACCACCTCTATAAAAAGGAAGGGGGATTTACATCCTCGTGAGGTTTCGGTTTTGGTCCTAATGAATTCAAGCGTCAATGGTCTTTTAGATTGTCAATGATCTGGTGGCATTGATTTGATCCCTAGTTAAGCCTTTTATTTGTTGTTTTTGTTTCCAAGTGAATTTGAGATGTTGAGAGCTTTGATTTCATCTTGCTTACAATTTTGAGATTGCTTCCTGGTGAGTAGTGACCTGGGAAACACTTGGAAAAAGTATTTTCATATATGGTAGTGTGTTTTAGATCCCTTCACATTAATTGTGTGTGTGTTTGGAGACTTTGCATTTCTAGATATTTGTCCAAGTTTTGGGTTTTGATTCATGTATAGACATTGAGGTGTGTTCGTTTGCATCACTACCAATATCATACATCCCTTAACCTTTTATTTATTTATTTGATTTTCATTTCATGTTCTTTATTATATTAAAAAATGTTTTCATTTCATAAGCGTGCTAAGGTAGAGCTTTTGAGTGTCTTGTTTGAATATTGCATTGGTGTGTTTAGCCTTTGAGGATCTCATTTAAACTTTCTTTGGTTGTATTGAATGGTTAATGAGAGAATGTGAGGTTTTTGTTTTGGTTATAAAAAGATGAAAAGTGAGAAATATTATTTCTTTCCTTTAGATAGAGTTCATCGAATGAAAAATTACATTCTTTGCATGCATGCTTTTTCTTCTTTTGGATTGTAAAGTGTCAAAACACCACTAAAGTTCCATTACATTACTCTTGAGTAATCAACAACCTAAAAATAAAAGTGATTAATTTAAAATTCATTAGACTCTTTTCTTTATAGAAAACCAACATTAGACTAGGATTTAGGGCCTTGGTGTAGGGTTGGAGAGTAAATTCTTCAAGGACAAAAAAAAAATAGGAGTCACAAATGATTGCATAAATACATTAGTAACAAGAAGTGCTTGGTGGAATCTACTCTACCTCAAAAATCAAGCACTAGGACACATTGGGGCAAGGGGAGTGATATCCTCTCTTTGCCTATTTTGGTGTCTGTTGGACTACTATGTGTACAGGGCTTTCAGAAGTGCCCACACCTCTTTGTGAGGTAGCACTTCTCGAAGATTCAGCCTTAGTTTCCATACTCATATGTGTGGTCTCGAGCCTTGATTGTTCGCTTGGTCATCAATTGTGAAGTGGTAACCATAGTGGCATTTCATAAGTATCTATAGAGGTGATTGTGGGTGGGACGTGCCTATGGTACCCAGGTAAAACCTCAAACCTCTATTTCAGTTCCCCTAGAGGGTTCCCATCTTCACAAGGGTACTTTCACCAGTAAGGTTTGTTACATGCAAGTTAGCATAACTATCTCTCACACCTTCACTAGCTAAATCTAGGGGACTTGAAATCCCCCCAGGGTTGGTTTTTGGAAGGTCCCTTTATCCACTGGTTCACTTGTTGATAGATTATATTTTCTAGAGTTCTACTCTTTGATTCCGTGTCTAAGTTAGCTATAGGTTGATATTTTTTTTATTTTTATAACACATTTATTTACCCTGGCTAACCAACCACTTCGTTGGTCCCATAGACAACACATAATTTCTCCATAGGTGGAAGAATAACCACCTATTAAACATAGGTTGGTGCCCACTACATATGACATAGATCTTGTATATTTAGAGATGGATTTTGATGGAATTCAACACATAGAGATTAAAGTGGTCAATAAGAGTTCTCCACCAAAATTCTACCCTCCTTTGTTTGATCCTTCTAACCACATACTCCTCAGGGTAAGGGAAAATTTTAGTGAGCCCTTTTCATTTTTCAATGATACTCACATGATGTCGGGCATGATTGCATCATCTAGTATGGCCAAGCCTCCAAGCTCATAAAAAATTGTCACATGAGGCACCTCATTGATGTCCTCTTTGCGATATATTAGTGCAATAGGTCTTGTTAACACATAAGATTGTATGGGTCAACAAATTCACCTTGGTTTTGTTTTTTGAGTCATAAGGTTTATAGAACATAGGTATTGAGTCTTTAGGTTGTAATCATAAAGTTAGATTTGGTTTCAAAATGAATAAGGCTATGTATAGCCTTGGTCTAAAGTTTGAGCTATGTGATTGTTATCATAATAGGTAAGAAGCCCCATGAGTCATACCTTAGGTTTTTTATATCATTTTCTTGACATGTCATATATCTAGGTTGTAATAAAATTATCCCCTTTGTCACTATAAATCCATTCAAGTGTGAAAGATATGTTTGATCTGGCGCTGCAATGGTGGAAGAAGAGGGTTGTAGGTTGGATAGGTTGTAGGAATCCTAATGAAATTCAAAATTACCAGCATCAAAATCAGGGTCATCAGGTACTCCATGAGAGTTTGTGTCTTTTTAGAAGGTCAATAAAGGGTTTGGTTACTTGATTTTCCTTTGGTGCTGCGAATTGGCACATGTGATGGGAACTGAGACAGGCATTGCAAAATTCGCTGTGAACTCATTTCCTGTAGCAACTGCTTTTACATATTTGATCATAAATCCAAAACGATGAAGTGTGTTTCTCTGAATTTTTTTGTGGAGGAATATGATATCCTTGTTGACTTTCTGACCAAATTTCAGCCTGATCCAACTTCAAATTTGAGAGAAAAAATTAAAACACCAGTGTGCTGCAAACTCTCTGTTTTGCATAGTTTTTGGATATTCACCTGGTTTGGAGGTTGGCACTTGTCAGGGAGGGTTCAAATTACTTCTCAGAGATTAGTTAGATGATAAAGGATAGCTGCAAATAATATTTAGATCCATTAAAACCTCATACAATGAGTTGGAAACAAATTCATAAATGACTTCCAACAACTTCCTGAAAATTTGCAATTTGTTGGATCCTTGTCTCTTTGATTGTTGCCACCTATCTACAAAGCATAGAATCCAATGGAAGAGATGGGTTTCAACATCCTAATAATATTTTGTATGTTATTTTTTATTTAATGGGTGAGAGGAATCAATAGAGGGTTCAAGTGATTCTAGATAGGGGAACTTATACTATTTTTTTTGCAACCAACTGTGAAAAGTTTCCATGAATGTATATATCAAATTCAAGACTCTTGGTTAATAAAAGATCAATATATTTTCTTACTACCATATTATGTATTTAATATTTATTTGATGTAGATTTTTGGTGAATTATTCACCTCCATAACTTGTTCAAATGTTGCAGTAAAGGATTTGTTGTTATCTACTGGTGCAAGTGCTATCAAAGCTTTATTTCTCATTATTTAGGATGTTCCTTTTGATGAGAATTTCTGCTATATGTGTCTCAGAATTATCTGTTGTGGTCTGATGCATGTATTGCATGTTTCGTCAGTCTTCCATATTTCATTTACATTTCAAAAACACCGATACGAAGTTATTCAATCCTTGCTTGTTGGTTTATACCTTATGGATATTTTGTGATGATATTTAAATATAATTCTTTGAATATTTGTTTCACTTGAGCTTAAATTCTACAAAATTTTACCAAATTATGGAATCTGTTGATGGGTATTAGGCTTGCTCTTTAGCAGTCTAAGAGAAACTCTTAGTGATAACATTTTTGGCACTGTTTCCAGGGATGAATTTGAATATCTTCCATAGGTTGTACGACATATATTACCACCAATTCTTAATGGTGAGAAAGGATTGGTGACAGAAAAGACTACATTTTTTTCACCATGGTGACTCCACACATTTGAAGAACTTTTTGGTGATTCAAATCAATTACATAACTCCACTGAGGAATGAGCTCAAATAGAAAATGGGAGGAAGACATAGGAAGTCCAGGTATCAAGATGTTAGTTTCCTTCAAGAGATCATATTCTTTTTTATCAGTTCCTTCTTTTCCTTTCCTTCATATATCAGGAGAATCATCCTTTGCTTTGTTTATTCTGATGACCATAAAACCACTACTGTATATCCCTCTTTGAAAGAAGAAGATATACATTCTTCTTACATAGTTGATTTTAACCCTAGTCCTTCATATGAAACAAATGAGAACATTTTTTATATTCAAATCCTTCCTGAACATGATCAACCTTGTAATGATTCACCACCTCCTCTGATCATAGTACCATCTTCTACCACCACTGCTGGAATTTTCAATCAGTCCACTGAACCTCACTTTAAGCCTACTGATATTCAGTCCAGAAAAAAAGAAAACATGTTTAAACCTCTCAGGCTACCATCTCACCTTCATCTTTACCCTCTTAACTTTGTTGAGTACCTTCCCTGGTTTACTGGAGAGGATCATGTTACAATTGAGAAACATTTGAGATCCTTTGAGAACTTTGTTGATGATTTTGAAATATTACATGAAGATATTACCATGAGGTTATTTTCCAAATCATTGGTTAGGGATGCTTCCTTGTGGTTCAAAGGTTTGGAAGTTGATTCCTTTAGTTTGTTGGTTGAGTTATATGATGAATTTTCAAAGTATTCAGGTGAGAATAAGTCCTTTGATCAATACCTGGTTGATTTTCATACTTTGAGGAGAGGGGAGGAAGAAGATCTCACTGTCTTCAATAGAAGCTTTTACATTGTTTATCATAACATGCCATTAGAGATCTGACCTTTTGAGACTGCTACCATGGTATATTATGTAATAGATCAACATTTAGATCTTGTTCTTTTCTTGAGAGAAAGGAAATCTTCATCTTTAAGAAACTTGTTTGAGGATGCTGAAGAAGTTGAAAAAAACATCCGGGCTTGCAAGAGGATTCAAGATCAAGCACAATTTGGAAATATGCACAAACATGAACAACAAGATTGTGAGTATATTTCAAATTTGGAGTAGCAAGAATGTAAGTATGAATATGATTTGGGACAACATTTGACTATTTCTTCAAAGTATTTAGATTTTTCTATGGATCAGGATGTACATTATGCTTATAATCACTTTCCAAAACATTTTGAGCATACAATAACAAATGATTGTATAGATAATTACATGTTCTTAGTTGATCATTATCATTATGCTTTAAATCCTGTTGTACAATTGTCTTATGATCATTATTGTGAATAAGAAATTGTCCCTCTTGATGATCAAGAGTTGATATTGAAAGGACAAGAAGGTTATCTGTTTTCAAGCAAAGGAGGATGTATTCATAAGCAATTGTATTTTCTAAATCAACACATTTCGGATCATGGATTTGATGATCCAGTTGCAGCTCTATTAGAGTCATTTTTTTTAGATTCTTTAAAGGTTTCAGATTTCATTATTTCACCAACATTCATGGGTGATTATGGATTTCTTAAAGAGTCTATATCGCTGATGTTATGTTCTTTTTATTATTCAATAATCAGTAACAAAGACGAGATCATTTCAATCTTAAAATTACTTGAATGGTTGTTGTGGAAGTCTGCCTTTACCTGATCAAATTGGAGATCTAGTTAGAGGTAGGGTAGTATAGGAAATAAGCTCACTTCTCAATCATTTTCTTTCCTTTAGTTTGCAATAGGTTTATCAGTCAGTTTTTTTAAATAAGTGGAAGATTTTGGCAGTGTTTTAGAGGTTATTTGCACATATGACTCCATATCGCAATGTATAAGGCAACTAGAAATGCATGTTCTTGATCGCTTACAGGGAGCATGCCATCCCTTGTGGAGCCATATGTTAACACATAATATTGTATGGGTCAAAAAATTCACCTTGGTTTTGTTTTTTGAGTCATAAGGTTTATAGGACATAGGTGTTGAGTATTTAGGTTGTAATCATAAATTTATATTTGGTTGCAAAATGAATACGACTATGTATAGCCTTGGTCTAAAATTTGAGCTATGTGATTATTATCATGACATGTAAGAAGCCCCATGAGTCATACCTTTGGTTTTTTATATCATTTTCTTGACATGTCATAAATCTAGGTTGTACTCAAAGTCTCCCCTTTTTCACTATAAATCCATTCAAGTGTGCAAGCTATGTTGGATCCAGCGTTGCAAACTAGTGGAAGAAGAGGGTTGTAGGTTGGATAGGTTGTAGGCATCCTGGTGCAAATTCAAAATTACTTGCATCAAACCCAGGGTCATCAGGTACCCCATGAGAATTTGTGTCTTGTTCAAAGGTCAATAAAGGGTTTTACTACTTGATTTTCGTTTGGTGCTACGAACTGGCACAGGTGTTGCGAACTGAGATAGACGCTATGAAATTCATTGCGAACTCATTTCCTGTAGCAGATGCTCTTACAGATTTGATCATAAATCCAAAACGGTGAAGTGGGTTTCTCTAAAATTGTTTGTGGAGGAAGATGATATCATTTTTGACTTTCTTACCAAATTTCAGTCTGACCCACTTTGGAATTTGAGAGAAATAATTAAAACACCAGTGCGCTATGGAATGTGTTGCAAACTCTCTGTTTTGCATAGTTTTTGGATATTCGCCTTGTTTGGAGGTTGACACCTATTAGGGAGGGTTCAAATGAATTCTCAGAGATTATTTAGATGATAAAGGACACTAGAACATAAGACTTAGCTCCATTAAAACCTCATACAATGAGTTGGAAACAAATTTATAAATGAATTCCAACAACTTCCTGAAAATTTGCAATTTGTTGGATCCTTGTCTCTTTGACTGTTGCCACCTATCTCCAAAGCCTAGAATCCAATAGAAGAGATGGGTTTCAACCTCCTAAGAATATTTCGTATGTTATTTTCTATTTAATGGGTGAGAGCAATCAAGAGAGGGTTCAAGTGATTATAGATAGGGGAACTTATACTATTTTTTTGTAGCCAACTGTGAAAAGTTTCCATGACTGTATATATTAGATTCGAGACTCTTAGTTAATCAAAGATCAATATATTTTCTTATTACCATATTTTGTATTCAATCTTTCTTTGATGTGGATTGTTGGTTAATGATTCATCTCCATTACTTGTTCAGATGTTGCAGTAAAGGATTTGCTGTTATATACTGGTGCAAGTGCTATCAAAGATTTATTTCTCATTATTTAGGAGGTTCCTTTTGATGAGAATTTCTGCTATATATGTCTCAAAATTTCCTGTTTTGATCTGATGCATGTATTACATGTTTATTTAGTCTTCTATATTTCATTTGCATTTCAAAAATAATGATACGAAGTTATTCAAGCATTTTTTGCTGGTGTATACCTTTTGGAGATTTTGTGCTGATATTTAAATATAATTCCATCAATATTTGTTGCACTTGAGATTAACTTCTACAAAAGTTTACCAAATTATGGAATCTGTTGATGGGTATTAGGCTTTCTCTTTAGCATTCTAGGAGAAACTCTTAGTTCTATCAGGTCCTACACCATCCATGCCTAGTACATCATTTTTCTCCATTTGGAGAATGTCGACAATGGATTCTTTTCATTCCATGAGTGTACCTAGTGTAAGCATGCCCATCACATCAGTGTCGATGCCTACATATGTTAATACATAGATAAAGCCCCATGATATTTATAAAACCCATTATTATGCCCTAGATATTAAATTATTACATTTCTAGTAGGTCGGCTAGAACCTTTCTTTGCACCCTCTCATTATAATTGTAACCGTTTGTATCCTTTATATATCAAGGATATCTAGTATTATGATCATATTCTCTCATATCATATTGTGTTTTGAAGTTTATATATTGTAAAGGAGGCTTCCCCCTCAAAGTGGACTAAATTTTATTGATTTGTTATCATTTTTAAGGCATTGGATCATAACATTTGGTATCAGAGCTCATTGATCATAGGGTTTTCTTCTCCAAGAAAACCATCGTAGAATTTTTACTATAACCTTTTTTTTTT
>JZKD02S0373918.1:786273-825128 GCA_000966675.3 Picea glauca | reverse complement strand
TATTCATAGGAAATATCAAGGTCTCCGTGGTAAAAATTTCAACATATGTTTCGTCATGATTTTGGAGATACACCCTGTGGAAGATAGGGTATTTGACTAGTCCTGTTAACTAGTCTCAAACATGTGTTCCAGGTAAAATAGTCATATCTTCTTCATAAAGGATAAAAATTGAGTGAGATTAGTTGCATTGGATAATGTATAGTCTATATTATTTATGGTACAATTTTCAGGATATGATATCAAATATTTTGTGCGTGGCATGCTGTACAAGTTCGTTATCCTAGAAAGGCCAAGAATCAACCAGGTGTGGGGAAGTTACCATAACTTTCACTTGGCACATCCAATTTTGATAAGACCTATGGAATTGATGAGAGGACATATAAGAGGACTACAAAATGAAATTTCAGACTTAGAAAGGTCAGAATTTTAGAGATACACCTGAAGGAAGGTCAACCATGAGGACAAACTCCAAATTAAGGCTTTAAAAGGTATGTAACTTACAATTGGCATAAAGTGTTTTTGGAAGATATTTTTCTGGTGATTCAAAATTTGTGATAAACATAGAATGGATGAGTATTATTATTGTTACTCCATATGGGTCCTATTAAACCTCCATAAGTCTCATATATGACTTAAGAAGAAAATGAGGACATACATAACACATTGTCCAAATTGGAGGAACACATTAAGGATGTGAGTGACAAGTCTAATAATTGGGTAAACTCACAAAGACAAATCAAAGTAATGGAAGGGAATATGGATGGAAAACAAGATGGACGGTATGAAAAACAAGATGGATGGTATGGAAAACAAGATGGATGAAAATAAGACTGATTGATGGGTGTTCTATATGCACTAAAAACACAGTAAAAACCCTCAATTAAATTGTCAACCTGGGGTAAGTAAACTTAGAGTTGTAGAAAAATATATGCCAAGGTAGAAGGGCTGGTAGTAGTATAGTCTAAATAAGGAAGTGGCTATCTAAGGGATTATTTATTCAAGCAAAGCTATCTAATGAGAAAACCTTACTAAGCAACTTTAAACTATGTAACCTAAGTACTTTTGAACCAAGGATCGATGGATAGTTCTAGGAAAGCAAATGAAAACCCTACTTGAAGCAAACTAGTTCAACAATAACAATAAGAAAAATAAGCTATTTAAGCATAACAATAAAAAAATAGCAACAACAAACTACTTTAACTAGCCTACCTAAATTCAATAAACAACTATCCTGTGAAAGCAAGTAAATAAACAAGCAGCTATACTATCAAAGTGTAGTGTTCCCAAGACCAAGCCCTTGTAAATATGGTTTATGAAATGAATTGTAAATATGTGTTGTATTCTGGTGAGCCAAGTTTGTATAATCTTGTGGGCTTATGTGATTGTTAGGCCAGAGAGCCTAAGGGTTGTAGGCCAAGGGCCTGATTTTGTATCTGTATGTATGCAACACATTATAAAATATAAACACCACCGCGTGCAGACCAACCACGATGAATGAGTGATGGGGGACTGAGATTCCACAGAGTGGGCAAGGAATTAGGGGCTGGAAGGTGGGAAGAGGGGCTAAGTGTTGAGCCTAGGGGCTTAAGTCCCTGGGAATAATATTTTATTATTATTCCAAAAAAAAAAGAGGCATGTGAATTATGTTGAATGTGATGTTTTATCCTAAGTTCTTGGGGAAGGAAGAGGGACTGCCAAATGGGGAGGAATGCATGCTGATGGAACGCATGCAGTTCCATGGGTGACAAGTGTCAACCCTGTTTCATGTGAATAAAATGGTCGAGATGAGCCGTGAGAGGGGTTCCTTGCCCATTCCATCCGACTGCCTGAGCGTTTATGGAGATCTGAGCAGTACGACCGACCCAAGCTCTACAGAGAACCTTCATGCTTCCCTGTGAGCCAAAAAGATTGTGTTTGGCTCTTAAAAAGGCCAGTTTCTCCCTCTCCATTCTGAGCCTTGGAACCTGTGTCATTCCCTGCGTGGATTGTTTGTCACACGTCCCTGAGAACCAACACTATGAGACCTTGTGCCATTGCTAAGCTTGTTTGGGAAGCTCATGTTTATTTTTCTGGTTGGCAGTTGTTGCCACGCAGAGATGGACTGTGTTTCTAAGGCTGGGAGGTTCATGGAAGGCCTGCGCGTGGTTGGTGGAATCTACCACTGTTTCAAATATAAGTATCAGATGATGTTTATTCATATATTTCGCTGTGTATATCAATTTAATGTTAATGCTATTGATTGTTGATTATAGCAGTAAATATTATGTTTACTCCGAGTTTAATTGAATTTCTTCATTAAATGCATGCTATTACTATAGTGCCAGTATGAGCTATGTACAAAGTGGTGTTATAGTTTTTTTTAAGAGCGATTAAGACTTGGTAACAGAAAAAGATTAACACACCTTTTTCTGTTACCAAGGCTTAATCGCTCTTAAACAAAACTATAACTGGCCACAACTGCCAACCAGAAAAACAAACACGGGCTTCCCAAACAGGCTTAGCAATGGCGCAAGGTCTCACAGTGTTGGTTCTCGGGGATGTGTGACAAACAATCCACGTAGGGAATGACACAATTTCCACAGCTTAGAATGGAGAGGGAGAAACCGGCCTTTTTCAGAGACAAACACAGGATTTTCGGCTCACAGGGAAGCATGAAGGTTCTCTGCAGAGCTTGGGTCGGTCGTACTGCTCAGAGCTCCATACATGCTCAGACAGTCAGATGGAATGGGCGAGGAACCCCTCTCATGGCTCATCTTGGCCGTTTTATTTGCATGCAACAGGGTTGACACTTGTCACCCATGGAACTGCATGCATTCCATCAACATGCATTCCTTCCCATTTGGCTGTCCCTCGTCCTTCCCCAAGAACTTAGGATAAAACATCACATTCAACATAATTCACGTGCCTTTTTTTTTTCTTTTTTGGAATAATAATAAAATATTATTCCCAAGGACTTAATCCCCTAGGCTCAACACTTAGCCTCTCTTCCCACCTTCCAGCCCCTAATTCCTTGCCCACTTTGTGGAAGCTCAATCCCCCATCACTCATTCATCGTGGTCGGTTTGCATGCAACAATTTTTATATTTTATTAATGTGTTGCATTCATACAAATACAAAATCAGGCCCTTGGCCTACAACCCTTAGGCTCTCTGGCCTAACAATCACATAAGCCCATAGGCTTATACAAACTTGGCTCACCAGCCTACAACACATATTTACAATTCATTTCATAAACCAGATTTACAAAGGGATCGGTCTTGGGGACACTACAATTCCCCTCTCCTTATTTCTGCATTGTCCTCAGTGCAACTTTACACTGTCTCTGTAAGATTTTCAAAATTTTCAAAAATATGAGGGTACTCTGCTTGGATAACATCTTCATGCTCCCATGTCGTGTCCTCAAGACCGTATCAGGTCCACCGGACCTTTACAAGCTCTATGGCTCGATTCCAGAGCTGTTTGCTTTTCCTGTCCAATATGCGCACAGGATGCACTTGCAGGACACCTTCTGGTTCCACCTGAATCACATTCCAATCGATAACATGATTAGCATAATGCATATATCTCTTAAGCATTGAAACATGAAACACATTATGTAAAATCATAGATGCAAGTAATGCAAGCATGTATGCAACTGGCCCAATCCTTTCCAGGATCTTAAATGGCCCAAAAAATCTTACTGCCAACTTGGTGCAACTTCCCAGCTTTAGGGAACTCCTGTTAGTTTTCACTTTCAGGAAAACATGGTCACCCACTTTGAATTCTCTATGGGTTCTGTTACTATTAGCGCAAATTTTCTGCATGTCCTGGGCAACTTTTAGATTCTATTTAATCCTTATGATTTGGTCTTCCATCTCTTTGAGCAGCTTAGGCCCAACTACTGCTCTGTCAGCTGGATTATCCCAACTCATTGGAGTGTTTCACTTTCTTCCATAAAGTGCTTTTAATGGGCTCATCTTCAATGATGCATGATACCCATTATTGTAGGCAAATTCTACCAAATTCAGGTAGTCTTCCCACCTTGATGGTTTATCCATCACATACATTCTCAGTATGTATTCTATTACTCTGTTCACCCTCTCTATTTTTCCATCAGACTCAGGATGATACACTGTATTAAAGTTTAGATTCGTTTCGAATCCCTTACACAGTCCTTTCCAAAAATTGGAGGTGAATTTCGGGTACCTATCAGACACAATTTTCCTAGGAATTCCATGCAAGCGTGCCACTTCTTTTAAGAAGATATCAACAACATCTGATGCACTGTGAGTGGTTTTCAGTGGAATAAAATGGATAGCTTTTGTAATCTTGTCCACCACCACCATGATCGAATCATGTTGCTTGCTCGTCCTGGGCAATCCTGTGATAAAATCCATTGTCACCACTTCCCATTTCCACTCAGGAATGGGTAAAGGCTGTAGAAACCTTGCTGGGTGCCTATGCTCAGCCTTAACTTTCTAGCACTCCATACATCTGGAAATCTATTCAGCGATTTCTTCCTTCATACCTGGCCAAAAATAACGGCTTTTGACTGCTGCCACAATCTTCTGATATCCAGGATGTCCAGCATAAGCCACATTATGCATTTCTTTTAGAATTGCCAGCTTCAATTCTTGGACATTGGGTACATACAATCTGTTTTTATATATAAGTAAGCCATCAGTTCCCAAGGTGTAACTTCCCTTGGTCTGTGGTCTCTCATGCTGCTGTAGCTTTGCTACCAGACCTCTGTACTGTAAATCAACATTTGCAGCTTCAACACTGAGCCTAGATGGGCTAGTTGAGTGGTCTTTGGACCGAGGGTGTGAGGAGAAATTGTGTCTAGAGGACCAATTTCGTACCCTGGTAAGATCAGGAGGTATAGCAGTGTGTGAAACCACAGCCGGTGTGGTCTATGGCCACAGGGAGAGAGTACTCCATACCAACAGTGCTGGAGCCTTAGGATCTGTTCGAGAGGGAAGGTGAACCCTCGTGACCGTCGGATTTGGAAAATGTGTGCAGGGATTAAAATCCCTTTTTGAATTGCACAGGAGCATGGGAATCACAATACACAAAATCCTAAAGCGATCTACACCATAGACTGTAGGAAGGGATTTGACCATTCAATTCAGTGGAGGAGTAAACCGTATTTTTCGGGATTTCGATAGATGGAAGTTCGATATGTGGGGTGCACGAACTCCTGATGCCCAAAAACACAAAATGACGAAAAGATCTATGCCATAGATATGAGAGGGGACCTAACCATTGGGTTTTTTCTTGGAATGGACTTGAGTGCATGGATGTGTACCACATGCTAGAGAATTGAAAAGACATGTGAGAGTGGTGGGACCTGATGACGTCACCGATGGTGACGTGGACCCTCCGAAACGTACCACGTGCCACTAGGGTTAAGGGAAACAGTTGTGTTGTGGGCCCAAAGAGTAAAGTGAACCAAAATTTTGGATTTCAGGGATTGTAATGACAAGGAGTTAGAATTCCCCGCATAGGTGAACTTTCGGGTACCGAAAACTTGAAGTCTCGAAACTCGAAGTTCCAAAGTCCCGAAGCCATCGGAGTATGAAGAACCGTAAGAAGTTTAAAGGGCGAAAGTTGTGTTGTGGGCCCGGAGAACAAGGAAACCTGAAATTTTAGATTTCGGGGATTGTCGCGATAGAAGGTTAGGAGTCACTACATAGTGAACTTCTGGGTACCGAAAACCCAAAGTCTCGAAGTCCCAAAATTTGCAGAACTGACGGAGCTCAGAAAACTTATTCTAATCCAAACATTTTCTCTTGTTTACATTGGTTATGAATGTTGTAAATTTTCCTAAAGGTTAAGGGCCTGAAAAAACTCAAATTGATTTCATAGTGTGTGTGCAGAGTTCAACGGGTGTCATGACACTAGCCAAAAATTGATGTCGAGTATGGAATTGGAAGAGGTGCAGATTGCCTCCGAAACAAAAGACGAACGGGAAGGAAAGGATGTCAACCTGGGAGTCGAGTGAACAAACTCTAATGGGCATGGAAAAGAGATAGATAAAGAAGGACGTATGATGAAACTCATTGAAAAATTGCAGAAAGATGCCCAGGCTCGCCGAGCTGATAGCCGAAAGTTCATGAAAATCAGGGATCGACAGGGTGAATTCAACTTAAAAATGTTGAAGAGCCTGGAAAGAATAGAAAAGAAATTGGTAAAAGAAAGTGAGACAAGCAGATCAAGAAGTGTCAGAACCTCTGAGAGGAGAAGAAGATCGAGGAGTGGTAGCAGACATTACCGTCTCTCCCCGAAGCATTCTGGCAAGGAAACACACAACAGTTCAAGCCCGTCCCCTACCAGAAAACACAAAAAATTTGGAAAGGATAAATTGAAAGGGGAGATGAACAAGATCAAGCCTCCAACGTTTGATGGAGAACATAAGAAGGAGGAATATGCCAAGACATGGTTTCTTTGCATGGGGAAATATTTCCAACTGCAGAATTATTCCGCCCATGCAGAAGGAAGAATTGTAATGCATTAACTAAAAGGAAAAGCATCCATGTGGTGGGAACAACTTGTGCAGGTGCAACACATCAGAGAGAAAGAAGTCACTTGGAAGGAATTTAAGGGTATTTCGAGAAGAAATACCTAACTAAAAGATACTATGACAGAAAGATGGAGTTCTTCGAACTCAAGCTAGGAAGCATGACTATTGATGAGTATGAACGAAGTTTTCTGGAACTACTGAAGTATGTTCCATTTATCAAAGATAAGGCTGTCAAGATTCAGAGATATCTGAGTGGACTGCCACCTTCCATGGGTGACAAGATTCAGTATGATGATCCTAAGACCATGGAAGAAACCATAAGAAGGAAAAAATGCTTGTATGAACAACAAGGAGAAAGGCCTATCCTTCGGAAGGCTTGTAATGATCAGAGGAAGTTTAAGAAGGAACAAAGGAAGAAGGGAAAAACACCTTCCTTTTTCAGAAACAATCTTCAAGGACAACCATTGTTTAGAGAGCCAAGAATGACTGAAGAGGGAGCACAAAGGCAGAGACAAATTCCCATTCAGTGTTAGGGCTGTCAAGGGAACCACAAGTATAGGGATTTTCCCCATAAAAATGGCAAAGCCAGAGCTGTCCATACTGTTCAAAAAGCTGAAACAGTGGAGGACATGGGCAGCAGAATGCCGAGGATCTACACATCCCTGGACAACAAGTAGGCATAATTTCAATCACACATGATTGAAGTGGAAGGTATGATTAACAACCGACCACTCATTATTTTAATTGATTCAGGGGCTAGCCATAGTTATGTAGATCATAGGGTGGTGAAAAGTTTGAATTTAACAAGAAGGAAACATGAAAAGTCTTGGCTAGTGCAGTTAGCCACAGGAACCAAAAGGAAGGTCACTGAATTGGTTAAGTCCTGTTCAGTGGACATGAAAGGAGTAAGCACTAAGGCTGAATTGAATATTCTTCCTTAAAGCTCTTACGATTGCTTGATTGGGATGGACTGGTTGGACCAACACCATTCCCTTCTAGACTGTCGTAACAAGAGGTTTACATGCCTGGACAAAGAGGGAAATCAGGTAACAGTCCAAGGAATTCCTAGAGTCGTGGCTGTTAGAGAAATTTCAGCCATGCAGCTGAAGAAATGTTACAGGAAAGGCTGTCAGTTATTTGTAGACCATGTGGGAGAAGCATCCAGTGATGCAGTCTTGAAGATGGAATACCATGAGGTACTCACAGAGTTCAAGGATGTATTTCAGGAGGTACCTGGACTACCTCCAAAGAGGAACATCGATTTTTCTATAAATCTGATGCCAAGAGAAGCTCTAGTTTCAAAAGCTCCATATAGAATGAGTACGCTAGAGCTGAAAGAGTTGCAATTGTAGCTCAAAGAGATACTAAAGAATGGATACATTCACCCCAACATGTCACCTTGGGGAGCCCCAGTCCTATTCGTGAAGAAGAAAGATGGGACGTTGAGGCTGTGCATTGATTTCCGACAGTTGAATAAGATAACTGTCAAGAACAAGTATCCTCTGCCAAGGATCGATGATCTTTTTGATCAGTTGAAGGATGAGAAAATATTTTCAAAAATACATCTCCGATTAGGATATCACCAAATGAGAATAAATGAGGAGGACATCAGTAAGACTGCCTTTAAAACAAGGTACGATCATTATGAATTCACAGTGGTGTCGCTTGGATTGTCAAATGCACCTGCTGTTTTCATGTGCTTAATGAATGGTGTGTTCAGGGACTATTTGGACAAGTTTGTCATAGTCTTCCTAGATGATATCTTGGTGTATTTCAAGTTAGAGGAAGAGCATGAACAACACCTGAGAATGGTGCTACAAGTGTTGAGAGAATACCAGCTGTACGCCAAGCTGAGCAAGTGCTTATTTTATCAAAGGCAGATTCATTACTTGGGACACATTATATCTGAAGAAGGGATCGCTGTGGATCTTGAAAAGGTGGAGGCCATCCGAGAATGGTCAACGCCAAGGAATGTGGTAGAAGTTAGATGTTTTATGTGTCTGACAGGCTACTACAGAAGGTTTATAGCCGGATTCTCAAAGATAGCTCACCCTATAACTTCCTTGCAAAGGAAGGAGAAGAAGTTTCAGTGGATGGAGGAGTGTGAGAGCAGTTTCCAGGGATTGAAGCAGCTGTTAACCAACACTCGAATCCTGAAGATTGTAGATCCAAATATGGATTTTGTGGTGTGCACAGATGCATGTAAGGAAGGGCTGGGAGGAGTTCTCAACCAAGAGGGATTTGTAATCTATTATGAATATCGAAAGCTGAAAGAGCATGAAAGAAATTATGCCACTCACGATTTAGAGCTGGCATCAATCATCCACGCTTTGAGGAAATGGAGACATTAGCTCATGGGAAGGAGATTTGAATTGAGAATAGACCACAACGGTCTGAAGTATTTATTTTATCAACCAACTTTAAATTCCAGGCAAATTAGATGGCTGGAGTTTCTGTGTGACTATGAATTTGATATCAAGCATATCAAAAGGAAAGAAAATAAGGTGGCTGATGCACTCAACAGAAAAGTGCACGAATTACATGCTACAACCATTAGCATGTACAAGATTGAGATCAAGGACAGAATTTTGGAAGCTGAAAATGTTGATTTGTAGTACAAAGATCTATTAGCAAAGCTACAACAACGTGAGAGACCATAGACCCGAGGAAGTTACACCTTGGGAACTGATGGGTTACTTTTGTATAAAAACAGAGTGTATGTACCCAATGTCCAAGTATTGAAGCTGGAAATTCTAAAAGAAATGCATAACGTGGCTTATGCTGGACATCTTGGATATCAGAAGACTATGGAAGCAGTCAAAAGCCATTATTTTTGGCCAGGTATGAAGAAATAAATCGCTGAATACATCGTCAGATGTATGGAGTGCCAGAAAGTCAAGGTTGAGCATAGGCACCCAATAGGGTTGCTGCAGCCTTTAGCCATTCCTGAGTGGAAATGGGAAGTGGTGACAATGGATTTTATCATAGGATTGCCCAGGATGAACAATTATCATGATTCGATCATGGTGGTGGTGGAAAAGCTTACAAAAGATGCCCATTTTATTCCACTGAAAACCACTCACAGGGCAACAGATGTTGTTGATATCTTCTTAAAAGAAGTGGCACGCTTGCATGGAATTCCTAAGACAATTTTGTCTGATAGGGACCTGAAATTCACCTCGAATTTTTGGAAAGGACTGTTTAAGGGATTCAGAATGAATCTGAACTTTAGTACAACGTATCATCCTGAGTCTGATGGACAGACATAGAGGGTGAACAGAGTAATAGAAGACATACTGAGAATGTATGTGATGGATAAACCATCAAGGTGGGAAGACTACCTGCATTTGGTAGAATTCGCCTACAATAATGGGTATCATGCATCGTTGAAGATGAGCCCATTCGAAGCACATTATGGAAGAAAGTGAAACAGTCCAGTGAGCTGGGATAATCTAGCTGACAGAGCAGTAGTTGGGCCCGAGTTGCTCAAAGAGATGGAAGACCAAATCATAAGGTTTAAACATAATCTAAAAGCTTCCCAGGATAGGCAGAAAAGTTACGCTGATAGTAACAGAACCCACAGAGAATTCAAAGTGGGTGACCATGTTTTCCTGAAAGTGAAAACTAACAGGAGTTTCCTGAAGCTGGGAAGTTGCGCCAAGTTGGCAACAAGATTTTGTGGGCCATTTGAGATCCTCGAAAGGATTGGGCTAATTGCATACATGCTTGTATTACCTGCATCTATGACTGTACATAATGTGTTTCATGTTTCATTGCTTAAGAGATATATACGTGATGCTAATCATGTTATCGATTGGAATGTGATTCAAGTGGAACTAGAAGGTGTCTTGCAAGTTCATCCTGTGCGCATATTGGACAGGAAAAGAAAACAACTTCAGAATCGAGCCATAGAGCTTGTAAAGGTCCAGTGGACCTGGTACTGTCCTAAGGACGTGACATGGGAGCATGAAGATGTTATGCAGGTAGAGTACCCGTATCTTTTTGAAAATATTGCAGAGATAGTGTAAATTTGCACCGAGGACAGTGCAGAAATAAGGGGAGGGGAATTGTAGTGTCCCAAAGACCGAGCCCTTTGTAAATCTAGTTTATGAAATGAATTGTAAATATGTGTTGTAGGCTAGTGAGCCAAGTTTGTATAAGCCTGTGGGATTATGTGATTGCTAGGCCAGAGAGCCTAAGGGGTTGTAGGCCAAGGGCTTGATTTTGTATCTGTATGTATGCAACACATTAATAAAATATAAACACCACCACATGCAGACCGATCATGATGAATGAGTGATGGGGGACTGAGATTCCATAGAGTGGGAAAGGAATTAGGGGCTGGAAGGTGGGAAGAGGGGTTAAGTGTTGATCCTAGGGGCTTAAGTCCTTGGGAATAATATTTTATTATTATTCCAAAAAAAAAGAAGGTACGTGAATTATGTTGAATGTGATGTTTTATCCTAAGTTCTTGGGGAAGGACGAGGGACTTCCAAATGGGAAGGAATGGATGCTGATGGAATGCATGCAGTTCCATGGGTGACAAGTGTCAACCCTATTGCATGTGAATAAAATGATCGAGATGATCCGTGAGAGGGGTTCCTCACCCATTCCATCTGACTGCCTGAGTGTGTACGGAGCTCTGAGCAGTACGACCGACCCAAGGTCTGCAGAGAACCTTCATGCTTCCCTGTGAGACGAAAACACTTTGTTTGGCTCTTAAAAAGGCCAATTTCTCCCTCTCCATTCTGATCAATGGAACCTGTTTCATTCCCTACGTGGATTGTTTGTCACACGTCCCTGAGAACCAACACTGTGAGACCTTGCGCCATTGCTAAGCCTGTTTGGGAAGCTCATGTTTATTTTTCCGGTTGGCAGTTGTTGCCACGCAGAGCTGGACTGTGTGTGGCTTATTGGCCAATGCAAGTTGTGATTGAGCCTGTGTATGACCTCTCTGCGGGTGGGGGAGGTGACTATTGTTGGAAGAGGTAGGTCGTCAGGCCTGTGAGCAATTATCTCCAGGTGAGAGTGTTTGCTGGGAAGTGGTTTCTTCCAGAGAGTGTCCAGCACCAGCTTCAGGCTCTAAGACTTCCTGATCTAGCCTATTGCCGAGACCCAGAGAGGGAGGTTAGCACTAATGGACTTTGCTTGTGAAGGTGTATACTCCCGGGCGGAACAAGCATGTGGGGAATGAAAGTTTGGTAGTAGTGGGCGTAAGATGGCATCTTGGGAAGAATCCTTTCGATTTTTCTGTGCTGTTTTCTTTGTAACCTCAACATAGCCTAGGATTCCTTGCCTTGGGGTGGAGCTTAGTCCCAACTTAGGGGTGACCCACTGCTAAGATGATGAGTAGTGCGGTCTAAGGCTGGGAGGTTCGTGGAAGGCTTGCACGTGGTTGGTGGAATCTACCACTTTTTCAAAGATAAGTATCATATGATGTTTATTCATGTATTCCGCTGTGTATGTCAATTTAATGTTAATGCTATTGATTTTTGATTATAGCAGTAAATCTTATGTTTACTCTGAGTTTAATTGTATTTCTTGATTAAATGCATGTTATTACTATAATGCCGGTATGAGCTATTTACAAAGTGGTGTTATAGTTTTGTTTAAGAGAGATTAAGCCTCGGTAATAGAAAAAGGTGCGTTACAATTTTGTATCAGAGACAAGGTTTCGACACTGAGACTAGATGGGCCAGTTGAGTGGTCTTTGGACCAAGGGTGTGAGGAGAAATTGTGTCTGGAGGACCAATTTCAGACTCTGGTAAGCTCAGGAGGCATAGTGGTGTGCGAAGTCGTAGCTGGTGTGGTCTATGGCCATAGGGAGAGAGGACTCCACAACAACAGTGCTGGAGCCTTAGGATCTGTTCAGGAGGGAAGCTGAACCCTCGTGACCATCAGATCTGGAAAATGTGCACAGGGATTAAAATCCCTCTTTGAATAACACAGGAGCGTGGGAATCGCGATGCTCGAAATCCTGAAATGATCTACACCGTAGACTGTAGGAAGAGAGTTGACCATTCGATTCAGCGAAGGAGTAAACCATATTTTTTAGGATTTCGACAGATGGAAGTTCAAGATGTGGGGTGCACGAACTCCCGATGCCCAAAAACCTGAAATGCCGAAAAGATTTGTGCCGTAGATCTGAGAGGGGACCTAACTGTTGGGTTTTTTCCTAGAATGGATGTGAGTGCATGGATGTGTACCACGTGCCACTATGGTTAAGGGAAACAACTGTGCTGTGGGCCTGGAGAGTAAAGTGAACTGAAATTTCATATTTCAGGGATTGTAATGACAAGGAGTTAGAAGTCCCTGCATAAGTGAACTTCCGGGTACCGAAAACCCGAAGTCTCGAAACCCGAAGTTCTGAAGTCCCGAAGCCATCGAAGTCTGAAGAACCGTAACAGGTTTAAAGGGCGAAAATTGTGTTGTGGGCCCGGAGAACAAGGAAACCCAAAATTTTGGATTTCGGGGGTTGTAGCGACAGAAGGTTAGGAGTCACTGCATAGTGAACTTCCGAGTACTGAAAATCCGAAGTCTCGAAGTCTCAAAATTTGCAGAACTGACGGAGCTCAAAAAAGTTATTTGAATCCAAATGTTTTCTCTTGTTTATGTTGGTTATGAATGTTGTAAATTTTCTTGAAGGTTAAGGGCCTGAAAAACCTCAGATTGATTGCACAGTGTGTGTGCAGAGTTCAACGGGTGTTAGGACACCAGCCGAAAATTGATGCCGACTATGGAATTGGAAGAGGTACAGATTACCTTTGAAACAAAAGACGAACAAGAAGGAAAGGATGTCAACCTGGGAGTCGAGGGAACAAACTCTAATGGGCACGGAAAAGAGATAGATAAAGAAGGACGTATGATGAAACTCATTGAAAAATTGCAGAAAGATGCCCAGGCTCGCCGAGCAGATAACCGAAAGCTCATGAAAATCAGGGATCGACAGGGTGAACTCAACTTAAAAATGTTGAAGAGCCTGGAAAGAATAGAAAAGAATTTAGAAAAAGAAAGTGACACAAGTAGATCAAGAAGTGTCAGAACCCTTGAGAGGAGAAGAAGATTGAGGAGTGGTAGCAGACATTACCATCTCTCCCCGAAGCATTCTGGCAAGGAAACACACATCAGTTCAAGCCCGTCCCCTACCAGAAAACACCAAAATTTTGGAAAGGATGAATTGAAAGGGGATATGAACATTATCAAGCCTCCAACATTTAATGGAGAACATAAGAAGGAGGAAGATGCTGAGACATGGTTGCTTGGGATGAGGAAATATTTCTGACTGCAGAATTATTCTGCCCATGCAGAAGGAAGAATTGCAATGTATCAACTGAAAGGAAAAGAATCCATGTGGTGGGATCTATTTGTGCATGTGCAACACATCAGAGAGAAAGAAGTCACTTGGAAGGAATTTAAGAGGTATTTCGAGAAGAAATACCTGACTAAAAGACACTATGATAGAAAGATGAAGGAGTTCCTCGAACTCAAGCTAGGAAGCATGACTATTGATGAGTATGAACGAAGTTTTCTGGAACTACTGAAGTATGTTCCATTGATCAAAGACGAGGATGTCAATATTCAGAGATATCTGAGTGGACTGCTACCTTCCATGGGTGACAATATTTAGTATGACGATCCCAAGACCATGGAAGAAACCATAAGAAGGGTGAAATGCTTGTATGAATAACAAGGAGAAAGGTCTATCCTTCAGAAGGCTTGTAATGATCAGAGGAAGTTTAAGAAGGAACAGAGGCAGAAGGGAAACAAGCCTTCGTTTTTCAAAAATAGTCTTCAAGGACAACCATCATTTAGAGAGCTGAGAATGACTGAAGAGGGAGCACAAAGGCAGAGACAAATCTCCATTCAGAGAAGGCAGAATTTCAATCGCACATGATTGAAGTGGAAGGTATGATTAACAACCGACCACTCATTATTTTAATTGATTCAGGGGCTAGTCATAGTTATGTAGATCCTAGGGTGGTGGAAAGTTTGCGTTTAACAAGAAGCAAACATGAAAAGTCTTGGCTAGTGCAGTTAGCCACAGGAACCAAAAGGAAGGTCACTGAATTGGTTAAGTCCTGTTCAGTGGACATGAAAGGAGTAAGCACTAAGGTTGAATTGAATATTCTGAATTTAGGCTCTTACGATTGCTTAATTGGGATGGACTGGTTGGACCAACACCATGCCCTTCTGGACTACTGTAACAAGAGGTTTACATGCTTGGAACATCGATTTTTCTATAAATCTGATGCCAGGAGCAACTCTAGTTTCGAAAGCTCCATATAGAATGAGTACGCCAGAGTTGAAAGAGTTGCAATTGCAGCTCGAAGAGCTACTAAAGAAGGGATACATTTGCCCCAGTGTGTCACCTTGGGGATCCCCGGTCCTATTTGTGAAGAAGAAAGATGGGACGTTGAGGCTATGCATTGATTTCCGACAGTTGAATAAGATAACTGTCAAGAACAAGTATCCTCTGCCAAGGATTGATGATTTTTTTGATCAGTTGAAGGATGCGAAAATATTTTCAAAAATAGATCTCCAATCAGGATATCACCAAATGAGAATAAATGAGGAGGAAATCAGCAAGACCACCTTTAGAACAAGGTATGGTCATTATGAATTCATAGTGGTACCGTTTGGAATGTCAAACACACCTGCTGTTTTCATGTGCTTAATGAATGGTGTGTTCAGGGACTATCTGGACAAGTTTTTCAGTCTTCCTAGACGATATCTTGGTGTATTCCAAGTCAGAGGAAGAGCATGAAAAAAACCTGAGAATGGTGCTGCAAGTGTTGAGAGAACACCAACTGTATGCCAAGTTGAGCAAGTGCTCATTTTATCAAAGGCAGATTCATTACTTGAGACACATTATATCTAAAGAAGGGATCGTTGTGGATCCTGAAAAGGTGGAGGCCTTCTGAGAATGGTCAGCACCAAGGAATGTGGCAGAAGTTAGATATTTTATGGGTCTATCAAGCTACTATAGAAGGTTTATAGCTGGATTCTTAGAGATAGCTCATCCTATCACTTCCTTGCAAAGGAAGGAGAAGAAGTTTCAGTGGACGAAAGAGTGTGAGAGAATTTTCCAGCGATTGAAGCAACTGTTAACCAACTCTCCAATCCTGAAAATTGCAGATCAAAATATGGATTTCGTGGTGTGCACAGATGCGTGTAAGGAAGGGCTGGGAGGAGTTCTCAGCCAAGAGGGATTTGTAATCTGTTATGAATCCTGAAAGCTGAAAGAGCATGAAAGAAATTATGCCACTCACTATTTAGAGCTGGCACCAATTGTCCACGCATTGAGGAAATGGAGACATTACCTCATGGGAAGGAGTTTTGAATTGAGAACAGACCACAACGGTCTGAAGTATTTATTTTATCTGTCGACTTTAAATGCCGGGCAAATCAGATGGCTGGAGTTTCTATCTAAATATGACTTTGATATCAATCATATCAAAGGGAAATAAAATAAGGTGGCTGATGCACATAGCAGAAAAGTGCACGGATTACATGCTATAGCCATTAGCATGTACAAGATTGAGATCAAGGATAGAATTTTGGAAGCTACAAATGTTGATTTGCAGTATATAGGTCTGGTAGCAAAGATACAACAACGTGAGAGACCACAAACCCAGGGAAGTTACACCTTGGGAAATGATGGCTTACTTTTGTATAAAAACAGAGTGTATGTACACAATGTCCAAGAATTGAAGCTGGAAATTCTAAAAGAAATGCATACCATGGCTTATGTTGGACATCCTGGATATTAGAAGACTATTGCAGTAGTCAAAAGCCATTATTTTTAGCTAGGTATGAAGAAAGAAATCGCTGAATACATTGCCAGATGTATAGAGTGCCAGAAAGTTAAGGCTTAGCATAGGCACCCAACAGGGTTGCTGCAACCTTTACCCATTCCTGAGTGGAAATGGGAAGTGGTGACAATGGATTTTATCATAGGATTGCCCAGGATGAGAAAGCAACATTATTTGATCATGGTGGTGGTGGAAAAGCTTACAAAAGCTGCCCATTTTATTCCACTGAAAACCACTCACAGGGAAGTAGATGTTGCTAATATCTTCTTAAAAGAAGTGGCACGCTTGCATGGAATTCCTAAGACAATTGTGTCTGATAGGGACCCAAAATTCACCTCAAATTTTTGGAAAGGACTGTTTAAGGGATTCGAAACGAATATGAACTTTAGGGATTCACCCTATCTTATGTTTACTCTGAGTTTAATTGCATTTCTTGATTAAATGCATGTTATTACTATAATGCCGGTATGAGCTATGTACAAAGTGGTGTTATAGTTTTGTTTAAGAGCGATTAAGCCTTGGTAACAGAAAAAGGTGCGTTACAAAAAGAAAGAATAGACAAGTAAGAAATTAAAGCTAACTAACCTAGGATAACTTCTATTGCAAGTAAACTGATTAAGACTACTCAATAAGCAACTAACTAAGCTAAGAGACAAGTGAACTCTATTCTTAAGACAACTATTTCTAATTCATAAAAGGAAATCTACTTAATTGAAAGAGATAAGAATTAACAACTAATTCTTAATCTATGAAAAGCAAATTACTCTTTAACCTACCGAAGCAAAAGACTATATATCCTACACCAACGAGAAAACTATCTATCCTACAACATCAAGAAAACTATCTTCTAGTCTATGAAAACTCAAATATAGTGTTGAGGGTTGTGTGAATGTCTCCGGTGTCTTATGATATCATGATGACACTTAACAATAAAAGATAATTCAAGAGGGATAATCTCGATATTGACTTCAATAGAAATATGAAAAGTGTGAATTAGGCAATCCAATGAAAACTTAGCCATTACAGAAACAACATCAATTACCCCGCATATCCATGTGATTATGTAATCATGCATTAACCATCAACAGTATAACGAGATTATAAAATTCAATTTCACTCTATACTACGTAAGAAAAATCATAACTAAATTTAATCATTAACTACAAATTGAAATTGCAACCTAAATTTAAGAAATAAATTGCATGAAACAAAACTAAGGTAGACCTATTTAATAATTCAAATTGCAAAAAGGAAAATGCTTATAAACAGAAATTAAACATGATTCTAACATATAACAAGTAAACTAATGAGCAAATTAATTAACAACTAGTTAAGAAAAATCTAAATAACAATTGAATACGCAATCTACAAATGAAAACTAGAACTAATACTATCCATCCATCGAAGCCTTGTTAAAGAAAACATAAATTAAAATTCTGTTCTAAAACTCTGTTTCAAACTTGATTTTAAAAGCATAAAGAAAATATAATCTACTATTTAATCACAAACGAGGTTAGTGTTTAAGTTTGAAAACTTGTTCCTACTAACTACAAAGTCAGTGCATATTGACAAAATCCTTCATACTAACTTGCAAAAGGAAACTAAAACAGTTAAACTATAACAACAAATTATATGACAAAGAAACAAAATAACAATTCATGTACATGAAATAAAATAAAAGGCATCTATGCTATGTAATTCGTAAACAAACTCATAGAATAGTTACCAGACTGCTTGTGCCCCCCCCAACAAGTTGTGGTCACTCCTTAGATGCACACCACGAACTCAACAAAGTGATTTCACCATTAAAACTTAAAAGCACAGTCTTACACTGTTCTGGCAAAATGAAAATGGAAAAACAGAGGGAAATTGTCTTTTCTCTCAAACACATGACTTACTGAACTTCTTTCCTATTGTATGACCACCACAGTGGTATTTATAATCTTTACAGACTAAGAGGTCAACCAATGGAGGGTCAAACCTCTTATAAAAATAATAAATTACATTAATGATGCCCTAACTGCCAAAATGGAGTGAGCTAATAATCGCCCAACTTAACAACCCAAACCGAGTTGTCAAGAGTTCAGTAGCTGGAGGGGGAAAGCACACGAAAAACCAACGTTCCTGATTCTCCCACCACTGGCCACCAATACCATAATCACCAAATAGCCCATCGTTTTTGTGCAGGACAGGGTGCCGGACAGAGTGCTTGACTGAGTACTGGATGGAGTACCAGACTGAGTGCCAAAAGAAAAAGCATGCTGCGATTTTGCCCCGTGACACCAAAAAATGTGAATTAGATTCATGGAAACACAAAAACACACTGAATTACATTCAAGATCATCATAAAACAAGAATTATGCATACCTGGTGTGGATCATAGCATTTTTGCAAAAACTCCTCCAAAACATGAAAACACATATATACATTCGGCAAAAGTATCTAATAAATGTCATAAAGTCGATCATATCTCGGGCCCAACATTACCCCCACACTTACGATTTTTCAGGTCCCATTGCAAACAAAAAGAAATTACTCCTCGTGACTAAGCTTGCCAAGGACGATCAACTTTGGAATCTTCTCCTTCTTATTGTGAAGACTTTTCCTTATGCCTCTTGTGTTGCTTCAGTTGCTCTCTGAGGCTATGGTTGGATTTGGTCATCTCATCAACCAATCGTTGAAGGGAGTTTACCTTTGCTTGGAGGACTGCATTATCATGATGAAGGTGTGTGTATATTGTCTTCCTTTCTTCCAACTGTTGGAGGAGATGAGAATTCTTTTTTTGCAGCTTCTCAATGGCTCGGGCATAGTCATTGTTCTCATAGGAAGGCTTATATCCTTTGAGAGATGTGGACAATCTATCATTATTAGGATCTAGAGTAGGCATGGGTGAAGTAGTAGTAATAGGGGATTGATAAGGAGAGGTAGGCTCTGAATTTGTCTTTCTTTCTGGCTCTAATCCATCCACAGAAACTTCCCTAAATCTCTTGTGAGGGCTCTCAAGATCGGAGGACACTTGGATAGGGTCTGAAGTAGGAAGGGGTTTTGCATAAGGTTTTGCTCTTGTGCTCTGGGTACTCTTTTGAAAGGGTCCTTTATTAAATTGATTGACTCCCCTCCTATTTTTGGCAACTAAAGGAAGGTCTTGTTGAATCAATTCTTGGATATTTTTAGGTGTGGGATCAAGAGAGATTGAAGGCATCGGGGAGTTAACAATGGGATTCTTTTGATCTTTACTCTTGGTATTTTTACCCGATTAGGAAGCAGGGCTGTCAACAAGCTTTGTGTATTGTTCCAATAAAGAAATGGTTTCTTCAAGGGGGTTTGGAGTTCTTGGAGAGAGAGACTTGGATGGAGAGATAGTCCTTAGGCCAAGTGGCATTTTGTTGGTCTTAATTGTTAAGTGAGGGTTTGCAAATCGATAGATAAATTCATCCCAAGTTTGCCCCTGTTTCTCTAATTTGGCTAGAACCAGGAGTTTGATTAAGCCATGTTGAAAGAGGTTGTTGTGGGGATTAGTTACATTTTTTCTCACTTGAGAGGACATATTTTCCAAGCTCTTTAGAAAGTAGAAGGGAAAATTCAAAGGTTTGTTGAATTGAAAATGAGTTAGCAATATGAAATGACAGGCTTTGAAAGCATATTATATACCTTCGCATGTGATCAACATAGTGATGACAATGAGAGGGTTGATCAATTACTCTTTTATCCATTCCCTGGAATATCCTTTTTCTCCTGAGATGTTCTGGAATTCAGGCTTAAAAACCCTATTATAACTTGAGAGCAACAGTTGGTGGTTTTTGAACCATCTATCTCCCATTCTTGGAAGCTTCATGGCTGCAGCAATGGACTCTTCTGAGACCTCAAAGGAAAGATACCCCACATGCACTGTCTTCTCATTGAAACCGAGGGAAAATTGCATGGAGATGCCATCATTGTGGCCCTACAATTGAGATAAAAATGGCTCCCAGCCTGTGCACAAAAACGCCTCTCTGCATTGTGCAAATTCAGGAATGGAGAAAAGATATGCATAGGAAGAGGGTTCATACCTCTTGGGAATTGTGATGAGGTGAAGAGAAGGACTGAGGAAAAATTCACCAAGATAGGGTGTGATCAGGCCAAGGGATGGCATGAATTGAGCATGAGATGAATGCGATTTGAACAGGGGAAGAAATGGTAGAGGCTGAGTGTGATTTCTTAACATAGGGCAAGGAAAATAGAAAGGGTGAATTGGGATAATAGATTACCCAACCTATATTTGAATGCGCCTGTGTTGGAATTGGTTGCACACATGCGCACATGAGTTTCCATGTGTGGGCAATTTCAAATTCAAAGGCATGTTTTTAGGGGCAAGCTTAATGATGCAAAGTTAGATCAATGTGCAAGTCTTTTGACTTGGACATTTGATCATGAACATGTCTAAATTTTTCATCCTCACTCTCAATTGCCTTCAACCAATTCATTTAAATGTCATTGAATCCTTGTTACCTGGAATTGTGGATAGTTACTAGTGTTTAATTCATATGGCACTTCGTTCAACACCTCATACGACACTTCATACAACACCTCATACGACACCTCATACGAAACTTCATACGACACCTCTGCGTTAAATGCAATTTTACCTCCTGTAATGGATAGTCTGCAATATTGACATGTTTTTGACAATCACAGTGGTTAAGAGTAGAGGCAAAATGCTCCATTGTTGTTGATTTTGCCACCATGCTCAATGAAGTCTCTTGCATAGGGCATGTAATGTCAAAAACGTACAATGAATAGGTTATAGCAAGCATAAGACATGTAATATCAAACCTACAATGTACAAATTGTAACGATAAATAAACTGATAAAAGTGGTCTGTTAAGTATATGTTCAACAATTTATAGCACACAGGAGTTTAGCACTTCAAACATAAAATGACTATTAATGTAATAACCTATATCATGAAAATAATACAAAAATTCTTACAAAGATTTATTTCTCTAGACAATGATCATTTGTCAACTCATGAATCCCTCCCCCACACCTAAGTGTTGTGACATATATTGGTCAGACGAGACAGGTAGAAGATGGCCCCACTTATAGAATAAGAGATCCTATATATAGATAAGAAGAGGTAGGCAAGAGAGTTTCAATATAGTCTTAGAGTTAGTTCCCAATGGCAATTTTATGGAGTTCATTAACCTTAGCTTAACCATACATACTTCATGTCATCTTTGTCTACAAGTAATGCCGTACATCAGGACAAGTTTAAATTTATTATTTCTTTTTGTCAGATTTCCATCCTCGCTAGGTAGAATGCCCCGCCGCCAACAAGTCTGTTCAGTACTACGACAGGTTCACCTAGTCATACTATAGGCTGGTACCCACTGCCAGCAGACCTATTCAGTATCCCAATGGGTTAGCCTCTTACACCCTTAGAGACTGGCCATCCATCTTTTAAGATTTTAGTATAAGATTTCTTTATGCAAGAAGATGGGGACAACTTTGAAAACAACTTTTTCTTTCTTTTTCAATTGGTATGGTATTTATGTTAGAGGATGATTTTCCATTATATTACTTAGTGATTGTCTCGATGTAGGGGGTACTTAAGCGGGCGTGGACTATCTAAAGATATGATATAATCAAGCTATTTAGTGTGTAGTGGATGGTACCATTGAGAAAAAACAGAAAGGTATCTCTATGCTCAACTCCCTTTCTTCTTTTGTAGTTATTGTGATGTTTCCATGACTAACTGCTAAATAGACCTCCTTGTTACTATTTAATAAAGACACTTTACTCACTTACTCAGGTTTCTTGGAAAAAATTGTACGAGAGACCTCTAAGATTGATGGTTATGGTATCACTTCCTTATACAGTGGTGAAGAGTTTCAAGAGAAACTACTTTAGAATGGCTTAAGAAAATGAAAATTTCTGCAAAAATATGGCTAATTACGGTAAGTCAATATTTATTTGATGCTTAGCAAACAACAAAATTCAAGTGTAACAATGTTTTGAATTATTTCCTTGAAGTTTTCTACTCTTGGTGAAATAGATACTTACAAAAATCTCTAGAATTTCCTTATTAACGAAATTCAAAAACTATTTACATATGTACAGTAGAAAATTTGGAAATTTTTTCAAGAACAAGGGGGGACTTCCCCATATACTAAGGCCAATTCCTTTTTCATTGACATGACCTATAGAAAATCCTCTTTGGAAATGGGCTTATGATAAAATTTGAGTTCGTGTCCATTTACTACAAAGGAGACTTGTCCATCGTCAATATTTTTAATTTTTACAACTCCATTTTCATATACAGTGTTTACCTCATAAGGGCCCAACCACTGGGTGGTGAGTTTTCCTTTGAATGTTTTGAATCGAGAATCAAACAATAGATCCCAATCACTAGGTTGGAAGTGTTTCTTCTTAATAAATGTTTGATTCCACTTGCTCCTCTGGTTTTGGACTAATATTGTTCGTTGGATGGCATCTTGCCTGATCTCATCCAACTCATTCAATTGTAGGGCTCATTGCTTCTGAGCTTCATCTAAGTTTAATCCCAATTCTATGGCAATAAAGAAGGTCCTTACTTGGAATTCTATTGGCATAAGTACTTGTTTACCGTACACTAGCTCATAAGGGGTATGCCCAGTGGTGTTCCTCCAGGTAGTTCGATATGCCCACAAAGCCTTTGGAATCCTATCAGCCCAATCCCAGTGATGTAATTGAACAGTCTTGGTCAAGATAGATTCCAAGACTTTGTTTGTAGATTCTACCTGACCATTGGCTTGCAGGTGGTATGGACAAGATTTACAGTGTTTAATCCCATATTTCTCTGTTAGCTCTCTCATCAGCTTGGAAGTGAATTGAGTACCATGGTCTGTAACAATTTCATGAGGGACAACAAAGCAGGTAAATATGTCTTCATAGATGAATTCAACAACAGACTTTTCTGTAGCCCTTAATAGGGCTTTTTCCTCTACCCACTTGGTGACATAGTCCGTACAAACCAAAATATAGTTCTTTTTACGAGACATGGGTAAAATTGGTCCCACAAAGTCAAGGGATCATTTTTTGAAGGGTTCTATCATAACTTGGGAACGAAAAGGAATTTCATTAGCTGACATAGGTCTTCCTATCCTTTGGAAACTATCACAAATTCTCACATACTTGACATCATCTTTGAAAATGCTAGGCCAATAATAACCCGAATGTAACACCTTATATGTTGTACGTTTGTCAGAAAAATGACCACCACATGGTCCTTCATGACAACTTCGTAGTATTTCTGGTACCTCATCCTCTCTGACACATCTACAAATGATCAAATCATGACATGTGCGAAAAAGTTCATGACCAACCCAAGAGTAATTAGCACTCTGTGTAATAATTTTATGCTTTTCATGAGGTGACAAATGAGATGATAACTTCCTAGTAGCCAGATAATTTTCCATATCCGAAAACCATGGGGTATTGAAAGAAAGGGAAAAGAGGTGCTCGTCTAGGAAACTATCATCTACATGGATATCATCATCCTCATTTTTTATTCAGGAAAGAAAATCAAATACCACATTATCCTTTCCAGGTCATTCAAGCACATTGATATTAAATTCTTGCAATAACAGGAGCCACCTAGTCACTCGACCATTAGTTATGGTATTATTCATGAGAAATCTAATGGCGAAATGATATGTATGCACGAATACTTCATAACCTGTAATGTAATGATGAAACTTGTTAATAGCATGAACAACTGCCAAGAATTCCTTCTCGGTAACTGTATAGTTTAACTCAGCAGGAGACAATTTCTTGTTCACAAAATAAATGGCATAGGACTGCTAGTCCTCTTTCTTCCCTAATACCCCTCCTATTGTGGTGTCGGAGGCATCAATGGATATGTGAAATGGGAGATTCCAATTGGTCCCTCTGGGAACTGTTGCCACAGATAGCTTATCTTTCAGGGTTTCAAAGGCAGTTTGACACTACTCAGTCCAAACAAAATCAACATCTTTTATTAGTAATCCAAACATAGGTGCAACAATCTTTGTAATATTTTCAATAAACCATCGGTAGTATCCGGCATGTCCAAGAAAGATTCTCACCTCTTTCTGAGTCTTGTGGGGTGGAATTCTGACGATGACCTCAATATTTGCAAGATTGACTTTTATTCCTTCAGAGGAAACATGATGTCCTAGAACCACTCCTTCAATTAACAACATTTTACATTTTTCATGACTTAGAGATAGGTTAATTTCTTGGCATTTGATGAGGACTTTTTCAAAGTTGTCTAAGGCTTCCTGGTAAGTGTTTCCATAAACTGTGAAGTCATCCATGTATACCTCCACACAATCATGAATAATATAGACAAATATCCCTAGTACTGCTCGTTGAAATGTAGCAGGAGTGTTACATAATCCAAATGGTAAGACCCTATAGGCATAGTTTCCCCAAGGACAAGTAAAGGTAGTCTTGTCCTAGTCCTCGGGGGCTATAAGAATCTAATTGTACCCGTTGTACCCATCTAAAAAGGAAAAATAATTCTTTCCAGACAAGGTATCCAGAACTTGGTCCATGAAAGGAAGAGGAAAGTAGTCTTTCAGAGTGGCTTTGTTGAGTTCCTGGAAATCAACACAAATTCTCCATTTCCCAGTCACTTTCTTTGGAATCACTACAAGTGGGGATACCCACTTACTGTTAGAGATGGGATAAATAAATCTGACATTTAACAACTTTTGGATTTTCTCCTTGACTATATCTTTGAGTGATGGGTTCATCCTTCTCTGGGGTTGCCTAATAGGTGTTACTTCCCCTTGGGTAGATATGTGATGGATGCATGTGTCAGGGTGTATACCCTTCATGTCAATGTATTCCCAGACAAATTCTCTTGATTGTTCTTTAAAGATACTTACTAACTATTTATGTTGGTCTGCATCTAGCCCAGAGTTTATATGTAAAATTTTTCCTGGAATAATCTCATAGGTCATAGTATAAGTCATGGAAGACTCATCTATCTCGAAGATAAAATATTTCGAAGAAAAGATCGATGGGTCCAATTGTTCCTGAAATTCTTCCCGAAACATGTAATGAAATTGGGGAAAAGACTGTGGAAAATCCACACATGTGATAAAACAAATAAACTGATTTAGCACATTTTCCATTGTGTGGTTGTGAAGTGCCCATGCATGGTCACTTGGAAATACGGGTTCTTCCCAGTCCTCATTCTCGTATGGACACTCAAGCCACCATAGATTTTCCATGATAGGTTGAGCTGGAGGGTATATGGTGAGCTTCTGGATAGAAAGCCCATTTGAGATGGTCATTTTTCCCTCTCTACAACCGATAAATGCATTGGCTGTGGCTAACCAAGTTCTTCCCAAAATGACGGGATGGACTTTGGTAGGGTCCTTTGAGTGAATGAAAATAAAATCTACTAGGTATTTCCATGAGGCTAAAGTAACCATGATATCATCTAAAATTTATTCAGGTATAACTCTAGTCTTATCTGCTAATTCCAAAATGGCTGGGGTAGGCCTAAGAAGAGGTTCTAACTATAATTGCTCCAAGGTAGTAGCAGTCATAACATTGATGGCTGCCCCTAAGTCTATGAGAGTATTCCCAATGGAGACCCTATTAATGGTTATGGTCACTACGAGGTTTCCAGGGTTCCCATATTTTGCTAGCTTTGGCTACTCTAATATGTATTCAGAAAGATCTCCTATCAAGTGTAATGTAGGAGGGTCCTTCTGGTTCCTAATTGGCTTCTTAATACACAATTATTTGAATACCTTACTGTATATTGGAATGTATTTAATGTCTTGAAGAAGGGGAATATTGACACAAATATTCTTCAAGTCATTCAAGATGTCAAATTCCCGTTGGGTGGTAGGTTTCTCTATTACCAATTGGTTTGGATAAGGAGGGGTCTCCGTGCTTTGTGAAGGATTATTTTGGGGAAGCTTCGGTTCTTGGTTCTTCGGGATAATAACATCTTCCCACCTAGTGTCATATGTGGGTTGTTTGCTGGTTTCTTCTTCTTCTTCTTCCTGGATGACTACTGAAGGTCTCTGTCTATCCAGAAATTTTCCCGATCTTAGTTGGATTTCCTGTAATGGAACATGAGTAATAACATATGTCGAGAAGTTCTGTATCTCAACATTAAGAAGAGGTTAAGGGGGCTTGTTATTAGGTTTGGGAACTAGATGTGATGGTAATAATGTAGATATTGGGGAGCTTGCATTCTGATATTTTAGTGGTTGTTGTTGTATAATAGGAGGTAAAGGTGGTGGAACAAAACTTGGCAGAAGTTGTAGAATGTTCAATGGAAACTGAGGATAAGGATGGTTGGACATAGGGACATTTGGAGCTTGAGGGTTTCCTTGGTTATGCCCTCCTCTCCATACTTGAGGCCAAGGATGTTGGTACTGAGTAGACCAGTTTTTCCAACTTGGTGAGTTCCACTATTGTTGTTGTTGGTAATAGGGTGGAACTTGAGATTGTATATCTGGGTATGTGGGTTGGTTCCTAGGCTGCCATGGCCTCCTAGGTGCATAAAAGGACTCCCCAGGATATCCACTCCTATAGATGGCTAATAAACCAGGAAATGATGGAAATTTCTCAGTTGATTGGTCTTCCATGCAGAAGCCACAAATTGAAATGTTATATAATAGGCATTCCCTTGAGGAATGCTTCCTTCTGCATCTTGGGAAATATATGCTCATTGCAACATTTTCCTCCTCCTGTTTATTTTTAATTTTGAGGGTGTCCAACTGGGAACCTATTGTGCTTAAGATATCTATCTTGAAGTTTTCTAAAAGGTTCCCTATCTCTGCTCTCGTGATACCACCTGAACTAATTGGTTTTAAGCTTCTATTATAAGGGTCCCGAACATTCTTTCTTGTTTTGGCTCTACTCCTTGAGTAAGTTTTCAACATTTCACATATTTCGGAAAATGGTTTATGGGAGATGTTACCCGATGCCATCAGGTTAAGCATCTCTAGATATTCTTCTGAAATTCCCTTAAGGAAAAGAGCCTTAACAACATCCTCTGGAAGGTCATGGTATTTTGACTTCTGGGAGATATAACCAAATCTTTCCATATAATCTTCGAGGGTCTCGTCTTTTAACTGTTGGATTTTAAGGATGTCATTAAGAGACTCTTTGGTCCTATAGTAGTGTTGGTACTTCTTAAGAAATATGTCTTTCATGGCTTCCCAAGATCTAATACTGGATTCTCCCAACCCCATGAACCATCTTAGTGCAGAGTCTTTGAGGGTGGCAGGAAATAGTTTGAGTTTTTGGGCATCTTGTACATAGTTGTAGATCCTACACAAGATTTCAAATTCAAATAGGAAGGTGTCTGGATCTTCACTGTTTTTACCATAAAAGGTGGGAAGTATTGAGAGAGGAATATTCTTCATGTTGACATTTGGGGTGGTGTCCAAAATTGGAAACCCGAAGGTAGTTTCATTTTGGTTTCCAGTTTCTTCTTCCTCCCTATGTCTTACATTGTTATGATCCTCCTGATCATCCATGTTGGGTTGATGTCCAAGAAGAGAGTACCTAGTTGGTTTTATCTTTGAAGAGAACATTGTTTCTCTTGGATGGAAAGATCTTCATACTGATTGAATATCTGGGACTCTACTCGAGTCGGTTTTGATTATTGGTGCCAAAGTTTCTGTGCTAGTTTGAGAGATAATTACATTGGCTGAACTACCAAACAAAATATTAACCTGTTCAGGGTATATGATGTCATCAAAGTTAGGATCTCCTGGCGGTGGTGTAAAAACAAAGGTTGTATTGTTTGGTTCTGTAGAAGGTTCGAGTGGTCTTGCCTCATGTCCTAATAAGATTGATGCTTCAATTTCTTGTTCTATAGTTCTCCCCATGTTAGTCTCTTCAGAGAATTCTTTAGCTCTTTGAGTTGAGATAACTCCTGTTTTTCGGTATCGGTCTGTAGAGCTTATGAGTGGAACGTTCCTTCCCCCAAAAATATCGGAAGGAAACTTGGTTGAAAGGCCTGATTTAGATTTAATGTATCTCCCTTTTGGGTCTCTAGGTCTATTCATGAAAGTAAACAAAAGAAAAAAGAAAAAACTACCATTGTGTTTGGGGGAGCCTGCAATAGCAGATGCATAGGTTCTTACCTCTTGTCTTAAAGTTCCCCCGCAACCAATCTAATGCTAAGGTTTAAAAATGATCTATTTCCTAACTATTTCTTACCTTGAGACAACTCCTTGACAACGACGCCAAGAATGATGGGTGTTCTATATGCACTAAAAACACATCAAAAAACCTCAATTAAATTGTCAACCCGGGGTAAGTAAACTTAGATTTGTAGAAAAATATATGCCAAGGTAGAAGGGTTGGTAGTAGTATAGTCTAACTAAGGAAGTGTCTATCTAAGGGATAATTTATTCAAGCAAAGCTATCTAATGAGCAAACCTTACTAAGCAACTTTAAACTATGTAACCTAAGTGCTTTTGAACCGAGGATTGATGGATAGTTCTAGGAAAGCAAATGAAAACCCTACTTGAAGCAAACTAGTTCAACAATAACAATAAGCAAAAGCAACTATTTAAGCATAACAATAAACAAATAGAAACAACAAACTACTTTAACTAGCCTACCTAAATTCAATAAACAACTATTCTGTGAAAGCAAGTAAATAAACAAGCAACTATACTATCAAAGCAAGAATAGACAAGTAAGCAATTAAAGCTAACTAACCTAGGATAAATTCTACTACAAGTAAACTGATTAACACTACTCAATAAGCAACTAACTAAGCTAAAAGACAAGTGAAATCTCTTCTTAATACAACTATTTCTAATGCATAAAAGGAAATCTACTTAATGGAAAGAAAGCATATTTAATAGCTAATTATTAATCTATGAGAAGAAAACTACTCTTTAACCTACCGAAGCAAAAGACTATCTATCCTACAACAACATGAAAACTATCTATCCTACAACAATAAGAAAACTATCTTCTAGTCTATGAAAACTCAAATATAGTGTTGATGGTTGTGTGAATGTCTCCGGTGTCTTATAATATCACGATGACACTTAACAATGAAAGATAATTCAAGAGGGATAATCTCGATATTGACTTCAATAGAAAAATGAAAAGTGTGAATTAGGCAATCCAATGAAAACTTAGCCATTACGGAAACAACATCAGTTACCCTGCATATCCATGTGATTATGTAATCATGCGTTAACCATCAACAGTATAGCGAGATTATAAAATTCAATTGCACTCTATACTACGTAAGCAAACTCATAACTAAATTCAATCATCAACTACAAATTGAAATTGCAACTTAAATTTAAGAAATAAATTGCATGAAACAAAACTAAGGTAGACCTATTTAATAATTCAAATTGCAAAAAGGAAAATGCTTATAAACAAAAATTAAACATGATTCTAACATATAACAAGTAAACTAATGAGCAAATTAATTAACAACCAGTTAAGAAAAATCTTAATAACAATTGAATACGCAATCTACAAATGAAAACTAGAACTAATACTATCCATCCATCGAAGCCTTGTTAAAGAAAACATAAATTAAACTTTTGTTCTAAAAATCTATTTCAAACTTGATTTTAAAAGCATACAGAAAATATAATCTACTATTTAATCACACACGGGGTTAGTGTTTAAGTTTGCAAACTTGTTCCTACTAACTACAAAGTCAATACATATTGACAAAATCCTTCATACTAACCTGCAAAAGGAAACTAAAATAGTTAAACTATAACAAAAAATTATATGACAAAGAAACAAAATAGCAATTCATGTACATGAAATAAAATAAAAGACATCCATGCTATGTAATTCGTAAACACACTCATAGAACAGTTACCAAACTGCTGGTGCCCCCCCCATCAAGTCGTGGTCACTCCTCAGATGCACACTACGAACTCAACAAATCAATTTCACCATTAAAACTTAAAACAATCTTACACTATTCTGGCAAAATGAAAACGAAAAAACATAGGGAAATTGTCTTTTCTCTCTAACACAAGACTTCTTGAACTTATTTCCTATTGTATGACCACCACAGTGGTATTTATAAGCTTTATAAACTAAGAGGTTGACCACTGGAGGGTCAAACCTCTTCTAAAAATAGTAAATTACATTAATGATGCCCTAACTGCTGAAATGGAACGAGCCAATAATCGCCCAACTTAACAATCCAAACCGAGTTGTCAAGAGTTCAGTAGTTGGAGGGGGAAAGCACGAGTAAAACCCATGTTCTTGATTCTCCCACCACTGGCTGCCAATACCATAACTGCCAAATCACCCATCGTTTTTGTGCAGGATAGAGTGACAGACCGAGTACCAGATTGAGTACTGGATGGAGTACTGGACTGAGTGCCGGAAGCAAAAGCATGTTGCGATTTTTCCCTGTGACACCAAAAAATGTGAATTAGATTCATGGAAACATAAAAACACACTGAATTACATTCAAGATCATCATAAAACACGAATTATGCATACTTGGTGTGGATCATAGCATTTTGGCACAAAATCCCTTCAAAAAATCCTCCAAAACATGAAAATGCATATATACATTCGGCAAAAGTATCTAATAAATGTCATAAAATCGATCATATCTCGGGCCCAACAAATATATAAAAAAAGATATACAAAATTCCATGAAGGAAATGAAAAAGATGTGTTCCATGATATTTCATGATCTAGATGAGAAATTCCCTAGATGAGAGATTCCCTAAAGCAGATATCAAAACATAAGGGACTCATGAAAATAAAGGTAGTAATCATGTTGAACAAAATGCCAATAATAAGCCATTTTCAACTAGTGAATCTAAATCTCATAGTGGAGTTACTTATGGTGGAGGTCCGAAATTCAACTTTCCCAAAATTGAATTAAAGAAGTTTGATGGTAACAAAGGTATTTACTTGGGTGAACCAAATTGAGAAATATTTTGAACTACATAATATTATGGATGATAAGAAAAGGATTCACATAGAAACCTTGAAATTTGAGATAAAACCATATCAATGGTATCAATGGATAGTGAAAAGGAATCCCCCTTTATATCACTACACTTGGGGTTTATTTACAAGAGACTTAGAAACACAATATGTGAAAGTTTGGGAACAAGACTACTTCAGTCAATTGAAAAGAATCAAGCACTTAGGATATATTGAAGATTATAATTCAGAATTCTAGGTATTGGCCATGAGGGTGGATAACATAAGTGATGAACACTTTTTGGAAGCTTATATGGGTGGATTAAAAGAAGACATTAAACATGATATTTTCTTAAGACAACCTACAAGTACTGTTGAAGCTATGCAAAATGCTCGTCATATTCATGCCAAAAATAAGGCTACACACAAGTCTAGCATTGGAAGAAGAGATCGTTTTGGGGGTAATAAGACAACCATACCTCAACCAACAAGGTTGGCACATTAGCAAATGGATGAAAGAAGAGAAAAAGGACTATGTTTCAATTGTGAAAGAAAGTACAGTAAAGGGCATAAACGTGTTGAGAAGAAATTATTCTACATAGAATGTGAAGAGGAAGACCATAGTATACCTAAACTAACAAGGTTGACACCTCAACAAATGGATGAAATAAGAGAAAAATGACTATGTTTCAATTGTGACAACAAGTACAGTAAGGGGCATAAATGTGGTGAGAAAGAAATATTTTACAAAGACCATGAAGAGGAAGAAGATAAAAAATTGGAACTGTCACAAGACCCAAATCTAGAGGAGACTACTCCAACAATATATTGTCATGCATTGGACAACATCATTACGAAACAAACTCTCAAGATACAGGGATACATCAAAAATAAAAAAGTTAACAATATTGATTGATTTAGATAGCACCCATAACTTCATCAATTACAAATTAGCAAAAGATCTCAATTTCTTTGTATATCTTGCACCGGAGTTTCAAGTAATGATTGCAAATGGAGGTACCATAAATTGTTCAAGGAAATTCCATAGAATTAAGCTCAACATGGGGGAGTATTTTTTGGATATCCCCATGATTTCCATCCAAATGGGGGGTGTTGATGTTGTATTAGGGGTCTAATGGTTGTAATCACTGGGAATAGTGGCCTTTGATTTTCAATTTTTTTTTATGAGATTTTTCTCAAATGGAAGGGAAATTGAGCTTAGAGGTATCCAAGGGAAACCCTCTAAAGTGATAAGCTCTAATATCATGGAAACATTACTCAAAAAGGAACACCAGGGTGTAATTGCACAATTATGCTCACTTGATGTTCAAACATCTATAGCCCCCCGACTCCATCAGTTCTCCAAATAATTATCAACAATCATTCCAAGGTATTTGGTGAAATGCCTAAGGGTCTTCCACCTACTCGAGATCATGACCATGCTACAAACATCTATATCCTCGACTCCATCAGTTCTCCAAATAATTATAAAAAATCATTCCAAGGTATTTGGTGAAATGCCTAAGGGTCTTTCACCTAACATTAGGAATTATAGGTATCCATATGCACATAAGAGTGATATTGAATGCATGATCCATGAAATGTTAGAGGCTGGCATCATTTAACATATCCAAAGCTCTTTCTCTTCACCAGTGGTGTTGGTTACAAAATAGGATGGTTCATGGCATATGCGTCCATATTATAGACAACTCAACAAAATGATCATCAAAGATAAGTTTCCTATCCCTATCATTGGTGAACTATTAGATGAATTACATGGAGTAAAATTATTTACTAATTTGGATCTTTATTTAGGATACCATCAAATAAGAATGAGGCAGGAAGACATTCCTAAAACAACTTTTAGAACACATGAAGGTCATGATGAATTTTTGGTTATTCCATTTAAACTGACTAATGCACCTTCAACATTTCAAATCTTGATGAATTATACTTTCAAACCCTTAGAAAATTTGTGTTAATATTTTTTGATGACATACTAATCTACAACAAATCTTGGGAAGAGCATTGTTATTGGATAAATTGATAAATGTGGACATAAACTAATCTCCCTAGATCCACCTAGATCTAGAACAAAATGAGATAGAACATGATGCTTTCCTTAGGCTCTAATCATTGAATCTATCATCAAAGAAAGGATGAGTGACATACCTTTGAATATCACTTCCTTATGTCTTTGTTGTCCCTACTTTGCTCTGGTGCTCTTGTGATATTGATTCTGCAGTGAGACACAAACCAACCAAAGTGAAAGTAGAGATAATATATTCAATGAAAACCTATGCATATGATCAAGGAATTATGCAATAAAATAAAGATAATTCTATGGGAAAGAAGCATGCCACTGTATTATATTAATAATAGGAAGAGAGATTACAACCGGATGCCTTGATGTCGTAAGGTTCCTTCCAATGATTCCTTACTTCCCACACACTTCTTTCTCCAAGGATTCTGAGACCATGGATCCGATAGCTATTGAAAATCTATCTTGAAAAAGAAAAGCTCAAAGCCAATCTAACCAAGATAACAATCTCAATCCAAATTCAACTAACTTTCTCCATGAGAGCTCCTCTCCTATTATAAGCTAAAGAGGATAAGGTGAGAAGGTTAGGATGATTCCACTAAATCATGAAAACAAGTAATATCCAAACCAATCAAAGGCCACCTCACCATAGAAGCTTCTCCTTCTAGAAGCATCGAGAAAATGCTCATTTTTCCCATGTACAAAGGCTGTCGCACCCTAGCTGTAATGAAGCCTGCAGAAACTCCGTGACCTAGCTATAGTGAAACCTGCATAAATCAAGCATTTCCACACCTTGTTTATAGAGAAGCCTATGGAAATCCTCCTTAATAGGGTTTTTACAAAGGAAAGTACAACTTCTTTTCTCAGAGAAAGTTCTTCTCCCTTCTTTCTTCAGGAATTCAGGCCACCAACCCCTCTAAAGGAAACAAATAGGTTTACACCATTAATGGTCATAAGGGTGATGAAAATAATGTGTAACAGAGAGCCCCTTAAAGTATGAAGCTAAAACATAGTGATAGCTGAAATACTTTGTCGAGTGTGTGTAGGGAACAAGGAACAGTTGGTCAGAAACCTGCCAACAAACAAGGAAATATAGTACCATAATATATCATCACTGAGGTAGGCATTCCCATACTCAGAATACAAATGACTCAAAGCATAAATACCGACATGAAAATATCCATGTCAAGTAAGACAGGTCATGGCCACCAAACATACACCACAGGTCCATGCCATTATGACTCAAATATGAACGTAGACACCAAAAATACACTGTGTATCTATGTGTTAAAGACTCAAATTTGAGCATAGCCACGAGACATACAATGTGGATCTATGCAATAGTACAAACTGAATATACTCCAACACAACCTGAATCTATGATAAAAGATTCAGGGTCTTCATCTCCACCACTCTATAGTACGAATCTGACCATGCAAATACATGTGCTGAAGTCGAACATGGTAGAAACCACTTGATTATCGGTCATTAGTGAATAACGTTAACAAGTGTGAGGGAAATCACCATTAATGTCAATGATTCCCAAGATACTCTAGTACAATCCAATGAATGTGAATTAATGAGATGAAGTCGAACACTCAGCGGAATCTCCCGATCAGGGGTCAATAATGAAAACCCATTGTCGAAAGCAAGGAAACTTTCCATTGAGGCATGCAAGTTTCAAGGTACCAATTAGTTTCTAAGTCTAACTCCTGGATACTGAGTTGAGGTCAACAGGAAAAGGCTCGTCACAGGAGGGCCTTAATGTATCCCCCATCAAAGACATGAATCAGGTAACAATATTTGAAGTAGATTAGAGTAACAAGTGATTCAGGACTGACCTAGGGATGGTCGACGCAATAGAAGGATTAAGGATTGCAAACACAATAGAAGGATTTTCGGGTGAACTTCTATTTGAACATACTGACGACAGGACAACTGTCTTGGAAACACTGACTCAACAATAGGGATCAAAGACCAATTTGTAATCTTATAAAGGAGTATGATCAAGAGACAAGCGGATTTTCCAACCTAGACACAAAATGAGTGAAATGGTGTCATGTTCAAAAGTGACACTTCCATAGAATACAGGTTTAGATGCATTTCTTTCCCAATTTCCCCCCCACCATTTCTGGCAAGTACCTCTTTATTTTTACGCAAGCTTGAGGAGGATAACATATGCTTGTTGATGTAAGCTCATCCTTCAGATGAGTCCCTCAGAGTATGTTTAACGAACCCTAAGAAGGAGTGGTTCAGTCCCATATGGGTCTTTTGATATTTTTTTAACGAGTCCAAAGAAATTAAACTCAGGGGTTTTTCATGTTTAGAGAGTCTGAAAAACACTTAAAGAGAAATCTCTCAGTTCCTTTTTGATAAGTTAGTCTGATGAGACCGAAAAAGAGATAAACTATCACTCAAAAGACATTATTTCTAATACTTTAACGAGCATGAAAAAAAACAAGATCGCTCGACAATCTTTTCATATTTAGAGAGTCTAAAAAGAGCTTAAAGGGAACTCCAGGGGGTTCCTTTTTCGTATAACCTTTACGAGTTCGAAAAAGTGATAAAAGTTTACTCGGTTACATTCTCATTTATTTACGAGAACGAGAAACAACAAATACTAAGCTCGGTAACTTATTATCATGTATTTACGAGCATGAGAAAGAACAAATACTAAGCACATGATTGTTTTCATTTTTACGCAAGATTTAAAACAAAACAAAACTATGCTTGTGATAGATTTTATTTTTACACAAGCTTAAAAACTAACCAAAACTGTTCTTGGAACTAGTTTTATTTTTACACAATCTTGAACCAGAGGAAACTATGCTTGTGACTTCCCAACACATGGTTCACGAATTTTCATGGTTGGTACTTAGCCCCCAGCTTAAGAATCTAGTGGCTCAACTTCAGTAGAAATTCTAGAGGCTGGAAGCATAAACTAATCAATAAATGCGGACATAAACTAATCTCCCTAGATCCACCTAGATCTAGAAAAAACCAAGACAGAACATGGCGCTTTCCCTAGGCTCTAATCATTGAATCTATCATCAAAGAAAGGACGAGTGACATACCTTTGAATATCGCTTCCTTATGTCTTTGTTGTCCCTGCTTCGCTCTGGTGCTCTTGTGATATTGATTCTGCAGTGAGACACAAACCAACCAAAGTGAAAGCAGAGATAATATATTCAATGACAACCTATGCATATGATCAAGGAATTATGCAATAAAATAAAGATAATTATATGGGAAAGAAGCATGCCACTATATTATATTAATAATAGGAAGAGAGATTACAACCGGATGCCTTGACGTCGTAAGGTTCCTTCCAACGCTTCCTTGCTTCCCACACACTTCTTGCTCCAAGGATTTTGAGACCATGGATCTAATAGCTACTCACAATTTATCTTGACAAAGCAAAGCTCAAAGACAATCTAACCAAGGTAACAATCTCAAGACAAATTCAACTAACTTTCTCCATGAGATGTCCTCTCCTTTTATAAGCTGAAGAGGATAAGGTGAGGAGGTTAGGATGATCCCACTAAGTCATGAAAGCAAGTAATATCCAAACCATTCGGAGGCCACCTCACCATAGAATCTTCTCCTTCTAGAAGCATCGAGAAAATTCTCGTTTTTCCCACGTACGAAGGTCACCGCACCCTAGCTGTAATTTAGCCTGCAGAAACTCCACGACCTAGCTATAGTGAAACCTATGGAAATTAGGCATTTCCGCACCTTGTGTATAGAGAAGCCTGTGGAAATCCTCCTTAATAGGGTTTTTACAAAGGAAAGTACAACTTCTTCTCTCAGGGAAAGTTCTTCTCCCTTCTTTCTTCAGGAATTCAGGCCACTGACCCCTCTGAAGGCAAAAAATAGGTTTACACCATTAACGTTCATAAGGGTGAAAAAAATAATGTGTAACAGAGAGCCCCTCATAGTATGAAGTTAGAATAGAGTGATAGCTAAAATACTTTGTCGAGTGTGTGTAGGGAACAAGGAACAATTGGTTGAAAACCTGCCAACAAACAAGGAAATAAAGTACCATAATATATCATCACCGAGGTAGGCATTCCCATACTCATAATAGAAATGAATCAAAGCATAAATGCTGACATGCAAAGATCCATGTCAAGTAAGACAGGTCATGTCCACCAAACATACACCGTGGATCCATGCCATTATGAGTCAAATATGAACATAGCCACCAAAAATACACTGTGGATCTATGTGTTAAAGACTTAAATTTGAACATAGACATGAGACATACAATGTGGATCTATGCAATAATACAAACTGAATATACTCCAACACAACTTGAATCTATGAGAAAATATTCAGGGTATTCATCTCCACCACTCTTTAGAACGAATCTAACCATGTGAATACACGTGCTGAAGTCGAACATGGTAGAAACCACTTGATTACCGATCATTAGTGAATACTGTTAACAAGTGCGAGGGAAATCACCATTAATGTCAATGATTCCCAAGGTAATCTAGTACAATCCAACGAATGTGAATTAATGAGCTGAAGTCGAACACTTGGTGGAATCTCCCGATCAGGGGTCAATACTGAAAACCCACTATCGAAAGCAAGGAAACTTTCCATTGATTCATGCAAGTTCCAAGGTACCAATTAGTTTCTAAGTCTAACTCCTGGATAATGAGTTGAAGTCGATAGGAAAAGACTTGTCACACTAGGGCCTTAATGTATCCCCCATCAATGACATGAAACGAGTAACAACATTTGAAGTAGATTAGAGTAACAAGTGATTCAGGACTGACCCAGGGATGGCCGATGCAATAGAAGGATTAAGGACTACAGAAATGTGTTAAGCCCTAATATTGGCTCATTACCCTTTAATTGGGGCATATTAGATTAGTAATGTTATTTTATTTATGTCAGGCCATTAGTAATGTTATTTTATTTATGTCGGCTTTAGGCCATTAGTTGTAATTATACCTCCTAGTCTTCTATATATAGCAAGGAGACATTTTCATTTTGAATCATCTTGTACTTGAACATTTAAGTGGGGTAAAAGGAGGTTGCCCCCTTGAAGAGGCTTATTATACAAAATTATCTCTTTTTCAACGTGTTGAGTACTTTTCCTGAGGTTTTTCTATGCTATATTGATGTTTGGTTCTTAACATATGGTATCAGAGCTCAAGGTCTTGGGGTTTCGTTGCTACATCTGAGACACCGTGGAATTTTCACTATAAATTGTTTTCTACAATGTTTTATAAGGAATGGATTGGAGGATATTTAGAAGATGGATCAAGGTTCGTTGGGTTCCAAATTCAACTCCTGAGGCCTTATACTTTCGGAGATATAGCCTGTACAAGATAGGGTTCTGGAATCATCCTGAAATGAGTCATTGTGGAATTTTCGCTATAAATTTTTTTCTGTAATGTTTCAGACCCTAAAATCTAGAGTGCATTTACGGAAATTAGTAGTGTATCATTGGTAAAAATTTCAGCTTCCGGGTCATCTTAAATTTGTAGATACACCCTGTGTAAGATAGGGTATCTGACTAGCCCTATTGACTAGTCTCAAGAAGGTGTTCCAGGTAAAACAA
>JZKD02S0373918.1:747711-774716 GCA_000966675.3 Picea glauca | reverse complement strand
ATCAAAAGCAACAACAATAGATAAAAGAAATCTAATAGAAGTTAACTTAGCAACAGAAGAAAAAATCTCACCAAAGTCAATTCCCTCTACCTGGGAATAACCTTTTGCTACTAATTGAGATTTGTATTTCTCCACTTTACCTTGTGCATTAAACTTCTTCTTGAACAACCATTTTCTACCAACTAATTTTCTTCTAGCTGGCAACTCAACTATATCCCATGCCTCGTTATTATCCAAGGCATCCATTTCTTCAACCATGGCCTTCTTCCAGAGTTTACCATCCTCTGAATTCACTGCTTCCCTGACAGTTCTGGGATCATCATCAGTAATAGATAAAGCAAAATTGGAATGAAAATCTGGTGGACTATACCTTTCTGGTTTCCTTCTATCTCTCACTAATCTCCTCAATACTAGGGTATGTGGTTCCTCTTCTTCATCTTCTGCTTCCTCTTCTTCAGATGATTCAGATTTTGCATCATCCAACTCAAGCTCTATTTTCTCAAGTTCGGCTTGCATTGGTAGGAATTCCTGTTTGGGCACTTCTTTTACCTCTCTGAAAACAACATCTCGACCGTAAATAGTTTTCTTGGTTTCTGGGTTCCAAAGCTTATAACCTTTCACACCATCTTTATAACCAATAAAGATACACTTTTCAACCTTTTTATCCAACCTACTTCTATTTTCCTTTGGAACATGTACATAAGAATCACAACCAAACACTCTAAGATGTTGAAGAGAGGATTTGTTTCTAGACCATACCTCATGTGGAGTTTTATCATCCAACGCTGATGAAGGTGACCGATTGAATAGGTAACATGCTGTACCCACTGCCTCTGCCCATAATTCTTGTCCTAACCCGACACTGCTAAGCATGCTTTTTGCTTTTTCCATCAGTGTTCTATTCATCCTTTCTATAACTCCATTCTGCTGAGGAGTGTATGGAGTAGTCTTTTTCCTTACTATACCACACTTCTTACAAAATTCTTCGAATTCATTTTTGTAGAATTCTCCACCATCATCTGTTCTCAATACCTTTATTTTCTTCTCTGTCTGATTTTATACCAGAGCCTTAAACTCTTTAAATTTATCAAATACCTCAGATTTCTTTCTAAGAAAATAAATCCACGTGTTCCTTGAAAAATCATCTATGAATGAAACATAATACATATATTTACCTAGGGATGGAATAGGAACAGGTCCAAACACATCACTATGTATCAACTCTAAGATCCCCTTTGCTCTTGTAGCACCAAATGGGAATCTTACTCTATTCTGTTTACCATATATGCAATGTTTATAGAAATCAAAATCCAGATTGCAATTAGACATACCTTCAACCATACCTTTACCGTGTAGTGTTTGAAGGCCCTTTTCTCCAATATGTCCTAGTCTTTGATGCCACAACATGGTCTTCTTTCTAGGGACAATATTGGTCTTGTCTTATTTATTTATCTGTTCAGGGACAACAAAACTGTTACACTCATTAGTATAAGTGCTTCCCAACAACTTGTACAGAGTTCCACACCAAACTCCATCAACACCATTGATCCTCTTACCATCTTGCAAGTGATCTTTCCAAATACAGTATCCACTCCTGCATCATCCATCTTGCTTACAGATATTAGGCTCCTGGCTAGTTTTGGAATGTGCAGAACCCAAGGAAGTGTTCTAATCCTTCCATCTTTTAGCAGCAACTTAACCCTTCCACGTCCCATGATTTTTGCTGTCGAGTCATCTCCTAGGAATACATCACCACCATCATATTTTTCATATTCAGAGAACCACTCCCTGTGAGGAGTCATATGGTATGACACATATGAGTCGATCAACCATACATCAAGGACTGCATGTGTACTTGTAGATGCCAGGTAAACATCACCTCCTTCTTTAGTGGAGGTTTTAGCCTCTGTGGAAGATGTACTATCAGATCCATTTGGTTTTTCAATCTTCTTAGACTTGCAATCTTTCTTATAATGCCCTGTTTTACCACACTTCCATCATTTCCTCAAAGATTTTCCAAGAGACTTATATCTACCTATATATTTATATCTCCACCCTAAAGGCTTACCATGGTTCCTGTCTTGGGTAAAACCTCTTACAAATAAAGAATCTGTGCTATGACTGTCCATGCTTTTCTGCCTCATCTCTTCAGATAACAGGGATGAAAATACATCCTCATACTTCAATGTACATTGAGTGGACCTACCAATTGCTACAACCAGATTATCCTAAGAGTCTGGAAAAGAACAAAACAAATTAATACACTTATCTTCTTCTGCAATCATAATATTAACAGAGACAAGTTGACTTACCAGAGTATTAAAGACATTTAGATGTTCTATCATAGAATCTCCATCTTCCATCCTAAGATGATACAACTTATTTCGAAGAAATAACTTGTTTACCAGGGACTTTGATTGATACAAATTCCCCAACTTATCCCATAGTTCCTTGGCTGTAGATTCTCCCGAGACATTCAACAAAACTGAATCTGCCAGGCAGAGTCGAATAATACTCCTTGCTCTTTTGTCCAACTTCTCCCAATATTCCTTCGACATACTAGTAGGTGGTGTATTGGTAGTTTGTGTACTGGTAGGTTGTGTACCAGTATCCTATGTGCTAGTAGACAGTGTACTAGTACGCTGTGTACCAGGATCCACAACGATCCATTGTTCTTTGTCTACAAGAAGGTCCTCCATTTTCATCTTCCATAGCTCAAATTTTTTACCGTTGAACTTCTCTATCTCGATTCTAGATGAGCTCACCATTTCTCTTTCTATTCTTGAATCTCCACTGCAAAATCTCCCAGCAAACCCATGTTTATCATAGACCCAAGATAAACTTGATCTATCAAGATCGAGCCAAACCCTCAACAACAAAGGCATCCCTATGAAGCCAAAAACGAGCTCTGATACCACATGTAAGTTTTAAACCTGTGAAGTAAAGCAATGCATATAGATTGTTAAGAAAAATAGAATTTAATCAATGGCTCATTCACATAGTACACGAAGATTTATATCGGAAACCCTCAATCGGGAAAACCGTTCTTATATTGATTATATCGAATTTCACCATTCACCATACAATATATATACAATGTTTTTAGGTATTCCGTAGATACCAAAACCCTAATCCCTTATTCCGTGATTAATTTACAAAACCGCTAAAAATAGCAAAATCCACTAAAAATAGCAAAAAACCGGTGCACACGGCACAAAGAGAGAACTACTAGAGGGATCGTTAGACGCAGTTGTCATATCTGATGCTCCCAAACACACACATGCAAAGAATATAACACATACCCAACATGAGGAACATATCCAAGTGACAGATGTAATTTTTTTAACCAATGAGATATATCCACATGGCAGTTAAATGGATGGTGCCACATGGCAACTAATTAATGGAGACACATGGAAACATACAAAAAGTGACACAAGGTGTGATTTTATTGGATGACATATGGAATATTCTTATTGGAAGATTGTTGGCCTACCGAGTGATGACATGTGGCAACATTTGGTTGGGTGACTCATGATTTCTAAATAGGAATATTGGTGGTTGACTGGGCATGCAAAATTATTATTATATTTGACAATTTTCCAAGGGTCGAATCCTCCAAGCTCCATAGTCTCCTCTCTTCTTTATTTCTTGACAAGTGTATGTTACACTTAACATTATATACCAATAGGAATCTTTTATTCTCATACATGTGGGATAAGAATAATGAAGAAAAGTTGAAATTCAACAAAGGAGGTCGAAATTGAATCAAGGGTCCACATTTACCAATCAAACTTGATCGACGGTGGTTGAGTCACGATCTTGCAAAGGCTATATCTTGAGCTCCTAACCTCTGTTTTCAGATCAATTTATATCAATGGAAAGATATTTCGATGTAGAAGGTGGTGGTACATGTTTCAAGTGTTTAAAGTTGATACATTTTTCTTAGAAATCAAAATATCAGTCAACTGCATTTTTTAATGGGCCTACGTGACAACTCAACTTCACGAGCTCATATCTTGAGATCCAGAAACAACTTTATATTGTTGGAAAGATAAGACGATGAATATCACATATGAAATGTTTTCCATGGCTAAAAAATTTATTATAACTCCCATAGAATTAAAACACAATCATCCTCTTTTTAAAGGGAAATTAATTAAATTTTAAAAAATAAAAGTTTAATTAGAACGTTTATGAAAAAAAGGAGAGGGAACCACTTTAAATATACTTGTTTTAATGATGTGAATTCGTTAGTGATGAATTAATGAGACATTAATTAAAGGAAATTTTCCAAGAAGAAACTTGTACAAGAATTTTTAGAAGGGTAAGAAACAATTGAGATGATTCCTGTAACCGTCGATGAAGACAATAAAAGGACAACAACAAGCAAATCAATACACACGAGACCATCATAGTAAGTTTATGATGATGATCACATATTTTTTTCTTTATCAGTTCCTTCATCCATTTACTCTGCTTCTTTGACTAGAAAGGTTTAACCAAAGTCTGATAAGTTCTCTTTTCTTCTTTCCAGGTCTTGATGTTCTAGTATCGCCCACTATCATCCTTCTTCAAGATTAATTCTTGTTTGTATTTTATTTATGTTTCATGGGATCCCCCATTCAAGTACCAAGGTCAAACACATTTTAAATTTCAAAGGATATGTAACAAACTATATATTTTTTAGAATTTTCGAGAGAGCTATTTCAGGATCAGTTTTGACTGTGCTTTGTAACTTTGAGTTTTGACTATAAAGTATTTGAGATTGATCTATCATTATATTTATTTGAGCTGCCTAGGTGTCCACTCTGTTAAAGTTCTCTTATGCATGTAGAACATCTTCTTTTTATTTTATGTGATAAAAAATCTTTAGTTTAACTATGATGGATGTGAGGAAATTTTGTCGATCTTTTTTAAATGTACGACGTGTGCGGTTCCTGGTCATTTCTCAGAACCTTATTTAAAAGAAAAAATAATATTTTCTTTCTTGTTATTTTTGTATTTATTTGATTACCACGACAGACTTCTGCAAATTCCCATATTATGAAGATTTAGAGTCCCAAGAAAATCTTAAAGAGGAGTACCACCTCTATAAAAACACAGGGGGATTTGTATCCTTGTGAGGTTTCTGTTTCGATCCTAAAGGATTTTAAGAGTCAACAACTATGAGAAGACCCTTTGATGCACATCTTATTTTCTATGGTGCTCATCCAACTTGTTGATTGATGATAACATTCAACTGCATCTTTTCCAAAGAACCCTATTGAAAGTGCTGCAAAATTGTATATTGAGTTTAAGGGCACTTCCTACAACAATTTTAATTCCTTAGCCATGGCACTTTTAATGCATTTTCCATTTCCAATTAGCTATGAGACTAGGACAAATATTTTGACATCTTTGCATCAAGATAGCTCTACCCACATTTCTGATCACATTCATGAGTGGAGGCAAAAACGTAGACTTATCAGGGCCATGATTCTCGACCAACTCCTTGCACATTGGTCCCCCAAGTATGTTTTACCTCCCATATCCAAGGATGTTGCTATTTCAGGGGCAGTGTCTGAGGAACACACTATATTACATGACCAACATTTAGATTTAATATATTCTCAGTATATCACTTTATACAATATCATCCTGCATGATCTGAGCTATCAATAGATCCTCATAAGTAAAACTTGGGACATCATGCTGATGGCATGATATGTTCAATTTTCACTACATTTGTGGGAAAATTGGGATAACTGAATATCACATCAAACCCACTATTCATTGCTCCCACCACTCAAAATTATACAGTCCCCATTCAAACCTCTTAAGTGCATTCATTGTATTCCACACAACCAAAGAATCCTCAACAACCTAGAGGGAATAAAAATAACAAGAAGACAAATTCCAATGAATAGGGGTGTTATCAGAAAGATCTGTAAGTGCGGACACTAACAGAACACCCTAGCTTCACAGAAAACTAGAACAAAACAAGACAAAATATAAAACTTCCCCTAAGTTTTAATTATCAAGCATACTAACTAACAAAGATAAATAACATACCATTTAAACGTCGTTTGTCCTCACTATTGTCATCCTCGATCCGTCACAAGGCTTGTGGGATGCTGAACCTATAAAAATACACAATCCAATGAAGTGAAAGAAACAACATATACTTAACAAAATCTATGCATGTGATCAAGGAATCATACAATAAAATAAGAACAATTTTATGGGAAAGAAATATATTACTGTATTAAGAATATGAAAATGAGAATACAACCATTGCCTTGATGTTGTAAGGTCACCGCCAAAAATACCTTGCTTCCTACACACTTCTACTCCAAGGATTTTGCAACTGTATATTTGAAAGTCACCCACAATCTCAACTTGACAAAGCAAAGCTCAAAACCAACATAGGCCCAAACACTCCAAACTCCAAATACTAGCTAAAAAACCCAAGCTATAGGCTAACTTTCCCAGTGAGAAATCCTCAGGGATATGACTCATATCCAAACCGATCGGAGGCCAACTCACCCTCGAAGCTTCTCTTCTAGAAGGATCAAGACAATTCTATTTTTCTTTCATACAAAAAATCGTCACACCCTTAATACTGAGCACAGTGCGACGATGTTGCAGGCTAGTGTGGTGCAGCTTGTGACGATCCTATATTGTCGCACCCTTAACACTAAGGAAAGTGCGACAATCCCTCTTTATAAGGTTTTTACAAAGGAAAAGATTATTTTCATCTTCCTGGGAAAATATTTCTTCATTCTTCTTCAGGGATTCAGGTAATTAATCCTTCTAAAGATAAAGGATAGGTTTACATCATTAAAATTCATAAGGGTGATGAAAATTATGTGTAATATTAATTCCCCCAAATTGTGAAGTTAGAATAGAGTGATAGCTGAAATACTTTGTCGAGTGAGTGTTGGGAACAAGGAACACGTCGGTTAGAAACTTGCCAACAAACAAGGAAATGCAGTACAATAATATATCATCATTGAGGTAGGCATTCCCATACTCAGAATAAAAATGACTCAAATCATAAATGCCGACATGCAAAGATCCATGTCAAGGAAGACAGGGCATCGCCACCAAACATACACTGTGGATCCATGCCAATATGACTCAAATTTGAACATAGCCGCCAAAAATACACTGTGGATCTATATGTTAAAGACTCAAATTTGAACATAGCCAGAAGACATACACTGTGGATCTAAGCAACAATACAATGTGAATATACTCCAACGCAACCTGAATCTATCATAAAATATCTAGGGTCTTCATCTCCACCATTCTATAGTATGAATCTAACCATGTGAATACATGTGCCGAAGTCGAACATGGTAGAAACCACTTGATTAATGGACATTAATGAATACCGTTAACAAGTGAGAGGGAAATCATCATTAATGCCAATGACTCACAAAGTACACTAGTACAATCCAATAGGTGTGAATTAATGAGCTGAAGTCGAACACTCGACAAAATCTACACTGTCAAAAGTGAGGAAACTTTCCATTGAGGCATGCAAGTTCCAAGGTACCAATTGGTTTATAAGTCTAATTATTGGATAATGAGTTGGAGTCGACAGGAAAAGACTTGTCACAAGAGGGCCTTAAAGTATCCCCCATCAATGACATGAAACAAGTAAAAATATTTGAGGTAGATCAGAGTAATAAGTGATGCAGGACTGACTCAGGGATGGACAATGTAATAAAAGGCTTAAGGACTACATAAATGGATGACACAATAGAAGGATTTATGGGTTGAACTTCTATTTGAACATATTGACGACACGACAACTATCTTGGAAACACTGACTCAACAACAGGGATCACAGACCAATTTGTAATCTTATAAAGGAGTATGATCAAGAGACAAGTAAATTTTCCAACCTAGACACAAAGCGAGTGAAAGGATGTCATGTTCAAAAGAAACTCTTACATAGAATACATGTTTAGATACATTTCTTTCCCAATTCCCCCCCACCATTTCTGACAAGTACCTCTTTATTTTTACACAAGCTTGAGGAGGATAAAATATGCTTGAGATGTAAGCTCATCCTTCAGATGAGTCCCTCTGATTATTTTTAACAAACCCTAGGAAGGATTAGTTCGGTCCCATATAGGCCTTTCAATGTTTGTTTTATGAGTCCAAAGGAAGAAAACTCAGGGGTTTTTCATGTTTAGAAAGTTTGAAAAATACTTAAATAAAACTCCAAAATCTCCTTTTTCGTAAAGTAGTCTGATGAGACCAAAAAAGATATAATCTACTGCTCAACATATGTTTTCTTCAAATACTTTAACGATCATGAAAATAACAAGATTGCTCAGTAATCGTTTCATGTTTAGAGAGCTTGAAAAGATCTTAAAGGGAACTCCAGGGGGTTCCTTTTTCGTATAACCTTTACGAGTCCGAAAAAGTGATAAAATTTTGCTCGATTACATTTTCAGGTATTTACGAGCATAAAAAAGAACAAAGAATAAGCTCATGATTGTTTTCATTTTTACGCAAGCTTAAAAAAACAAAACTATGCTTGGGATAGATTTTATTTTTACACAAGCTTAAAACTAGTCAAAACTATGCTTGGACCTGGTTTCATTTTTACACAAGATTGAACTAGAGGAAACTATGCTTGAGACTTCCCAATGAATTATATAGGGATGGTTGGTACTTTTCCCTCAGCTTAAGAAGATGGTGACTTAACTTTAGCATGAAGTCCAGAGGCTGTAAGCATTTCCCCCCAAGCTTCATTTCATCCAGCGACACAGGTAGATGAAATGAAGCTTCAAATACTATACGTAATGAAGTAATTGACTCAATCGAAGAGGGGGAAATCTATTTCATTTTTTAACGATCTTGACACAGGAACAAGAACTATGCTCGTGAATCCAGGTTCAATCCCTAGACCTCTGTTTCATTTTTTAATGAGTTTGAAACAGAAACAAGAACTATGCTCGTAATATCTGTTTCATTTTTTAACGAGGTTGCTACAGAGATTCAAAAACTATCCTCACAGCTGGTTTCATGTTTTAACAAGATTGGAATCATAAAACCATGCTCAAGGCTGGTTTCATTTTTTAATGATCTTGAAATTAGAAATCCATTATCAACACTCTCTCCTTCATCATGGCTTCCAAGAGTAAAAATCTCTGGAAGGACACCATATAAAGGGACCAAACTTGGTCATGGCTTCCAAGAGATCTTCACTTCATGGAAGAAATAAATTATGGAAGGAACACATGTCGAGGGCTGTGACAGGGGTAAGGCGGTCAGGTTCTAAAATCCCTATCGAAGAGATCACCATGTCAACTACCATATCCAAGTCATAAGAGACTGAGCTTACCGTGAGAGGCTCATCTTCATTGACAGTTGTAGGCATGGGAGACAATGCCACATAATTGATTTGTGGCAGGGACGATACTGACTGCATATACGAACCATTCAGGGAGGTCATTGAGTTGATGGTCAAGTCAGGACCAACAAATGAAAGTTGATCAATAGTCACCACTCTTCCATTGTGAGGGAAATATATCACACAAAAAATAGTGGACACAATAACTTTCATGGAATAGACATAATCTCACCCAAGGAGTAAATCAAAATACAAGGGGTCTTGGACTACCATGATGTTAATAAAGACAATTTTCCCTCCCAAAGTTACGAGAAACTAAGGAAGGGTGGTCCCTAAAAGTTGACTGGTTCTTTTGTTAAAAGCTAACATATTCTGCATAACCAACACAAGTTGAGGACACCCCAAAGCTTGCCAAGCGATAGAGGAAAAATACTAATGGACTCACCTTCGTCTATCAACATCTGAGGAACATCCCAAACACAAACTTGTACTGTAATCTTGAAAGGGATGTGAGAGGGAAGATGAGGTCCAGTTAGTGCACCCCAATAAAAAAGGATGGCCTCATTACTTGGAGGGGGTTCCACAAGAGAAGGAGGAATGTCCCCTATCATGATAGAGTCTGTATCAACAAGAAAAACATGAACAGTATCGGGTTTACTTGCTAGTGGAAGAGTAGGATCAATCGATGACAAGATCAGATCAACCACTTGGGTTTCATTATCCAGGGGGAGAATGGGGTCGACAGGTGGAAACAAATAGATCACTTGGGTTTCACTCTCTGATGAGAGAGTGGGATCGACCAATTATGGGATTGTATTGACCACTTTGTCAACTGGTTCAACTAAGGACGTGAGTATATTGACTACATGATCAACCATACTAACCGATGAAGGGACCATATTGATCATTCCATCAACTATAGGTGGGTCAAGAGTAAGCTTGCGATAAGTAGCTGGAAGTTGAGTTTGGGAAACAATCATGTCTTCCAATAATTTCAAGGTTTCTTCCATACGAGGGAAAATGTGAGTTTGATGACTCCCTCTGCATAACATACACGAGAACTTGACTCTACTTTTCATCTACCCAACGGTATCCTGACTAGTTGACGGGAGGTCATCAACATGTTGTTTAGAGGATGACGACACATGTTGGCGAGGGTGTGTAGACCATGCTTCTATAACCTTGGATAGATGAGGGAAATATTTAAGAAGATGGCTACCCTTACAAATTCTGCAAGGGTACTTGGGTTTACGGGTTGTTTGGGTGATATTGACATCATCAACACTCCCATCACGAGTAACCATAACTGGTTGTTTTCCAACATGTATGGCAGTGGTTGGAATATTGGACCCTTTTTTATTTTTCTTATTCTTAATATTCCTTTTCTTATTCTTCTTATCCACCGAGTTACTAGCTTCAGAGCTTTCACTCAGCGAAGAATATGAAACATAATAAGACCTTGCAAGTAGAGAATGTGAAGAAGATATTATTAGTGAAGAAGGTGAAGGATCAACATGAGGTTGATTCTCTTGGGGGGGAAGTTCTTACAACCGAAGCACTAATTGCATTCAGGATTACTTGAGTGGAAAACAACCATACCGGTAATCCAATTGTGAGACCTGGAAGGCTCAAAGTAGCGATGTGAGGAGGAACAATGTTTTCGTAAGAAAGAAAAACAAAAGGGTCCCCTGGAAAAGGGGTTCCTTCATTGGTCGTTCCGAGAACTGACACCATTAAACACATATCCAACCTAGAGTGTACTAGGGAAAACAAACAACACATGCTAAAAATCTAGGAAGCAAACAAGAAAACAAAACCTTCTTATAATGAATGCACTAGTTGGTGATGAAATCCAACGTCGAGGGAAAAATGTAAGAAGGGGCTGAGATAGAGCAGTTGGAAAAGTTATGTCAATGACCTACTTAATGGACTTACGCCTTGGTGCAATCTCCCACACATAAACATGGTTATACCCTCCAAGGAGCCTGAGTGAGTTTGGCCAACATCGATTCCAGGTACAACAAGGACTTCCCCTTCACCATCACCTCCTGTATTACCCTAGAGAGAAATGCCGCTAAGGTTACCAAATACAACAATGATTCTTGGGGAAGTAGTTGACAGTGAGATACACGCACAAGGGCAGGGTAACAGAGCCCAAAATTGACTTGAGAATACCCACATGGGGTTGTTTTCTCAAGAAACCCCCAATAATATGTGCAACCACTACACCAAGACCAAAAAAGTAGGGTTGTGTGAGAAAGGGATTCCCAGGATAAAATGTAATAAGTGGATTTCACCACTCCCTAACTCAAGATTCTATGTTTGTTTACAACTTTGGAAAGTTATATTTCACACCTATTTTAAATCCCTACGACTAATCTAATGTAGGTTTGCTACCAGAAAATATAAAAATGTCAAATCAATTTTTATAAGCGCTTTATTTTAAGGCTGTTATTACTCAAGAGGAAAATGGCATGGAATAAATGATGTTTTGACCGAATCTAAACAATTCAAAGAAATGAGAATGAAAATATTTCACTTTGATGAAAGCTATATTATGATAAGGAGAAAATGCTTATCATTCCTAGATGCACAATGTCCGATAAATTTGATTAAACTCATGAATATCAAGATCTTCAAGAAATGAGCCAAAGAGACTGTACACCAATACACAATTCAAGACCAAAAAATACCAAAAACCATGCAATTTTGCTACTTCAAATGCAAATATGCCCCCAATCTAATGCAAAGCAAGAAATTATTATTTTTTTTGTTTTCAAAGATACACTAAAATAAATAGCGAGCTTATTCAAAACAAAATCAACCCAAACTACAATTGTTTCTTTTAACACGAACTATTCAATAAAAGAAGTGTTCTTTCATTAAACAATTCTAAAGAAAAACAATGCTTTGTAACTGAAAGACACTCAAAGCAAGAGATCAAATATTTCAAAAGAAAACACGCTAAAACAAAGCAAAGAATGGCCAACAAAAGATTCAAATACTGTCAAGCCCAAAAATTCACCCCAAAACCATATCTAAGATCTCGGCAGGGAAAACCACCAAAAGGTAAAAATTTTCCCAATCATCGCAGGTTGTAGGATTAACACACTGCGATGATCCCTGATTGTTGAAGGTACCAGAAGACCATAGAGCATCAACATCACACTGTATCTTCAAGGAAGAGTGCAAAAATCCTAAATCGTCGCATTGTCCCTCAAAGCAGGGTGCGACAATCAAAGGAAAAAAGAAAAAAAAATAAAAAGCAAGAAGGTTTTCCAGTGAATTTAAATAGTCAAAGAGTTCATCTGGATCTCCCAGTGACTCAGAAACTAGAATCCATGAAATAAAATCAAGAAAGAAAGACAAACTAGTAAAACAATCCATTTCCCCAGTATGGTCGCCAATTTTGTTATCAGACAAATCTGTAAGTGCGGACATTAATAGATCTCCCTAGCTTCACCTAAAACTAGAACAAAACAAGACATAATATAAAACTTCCCCTAAGTTTTAATTATCAATCATACTAACTAACAAGGATAAATAACATACCTTTTAAATGTTGTTTGTCCTCACTCCATCACAAGGCTTATGGGATGTTGAACCTGTAAAAATACACAAGCCAACGAAGTGAAAGAAACAACGTATACTTAACAAAACCTATAAGAACAATAAAATAAGAATCATACAATAAAATAAGAACAATTTTATGGGAAAGAAATATATTACTGTATTAAGAATATGAAAAGGAGAATAAAACCATTGCCTTCATGTTGTAAGGTCCCTTCTAACAATCCCTTTCTTCCCACACACTTCTTCTCCAAGGATTCTTCAACTATATATTTGAAAGTCACTCACAATATCAACTTAACAAAGCAAATCTCAAAACCAACATAGGCCCAAACACTCCAAACTCCAAATACTAGCTAAAAAACCCAAGCTATAAGCTAACTTTCCCAATCATAACTCATCTCCTTTTACAAGATGAAAAGGATAAGGTGTGGAGGTTATGATGATCCCACGAGATCAGGGATGTGACTGAGATCCAAACTGATCTGAGGCCAACTCACCCTCGAAGCTTCTCTTCTAGAAGGATAGAGAAGATTCTCTTTTTCCTTCGTATGGAAAATCGTCTCACCCTCAATACTGAGCAGATTGCGATGACGTTGTAGGCCAGTGTGGTGCAGCCTATGAAAATCCTAGATCGTCACACCCTTAACACTAAACAGAGTGCAACGATCCCTATTTATAAGGTTTTTACAAAGAAAAAGATCATTTTCATCTTTCTGGGAAAATATGTCTTCATTCTTCTTCAGGGATTCATGCCATTAATCCTTCTAAAGATAAAAGATAAGGGTGACGAAAATAATGTGTATCAATGGGAATCCACAAACCCAAAACAAATTTAGTGAAGGAACGAAGGAGAAAAATAATAATTATCCTTGCAATATTTGTGGGGACGATCATCTTACTCATCAGTGTTGGAAAATGGATGAGATTCATAGGTATTTTTTTCAACAAAAAAATTCCCAGCACAATGCTGTCTTGACCAATCTATTTCCTCCTTAAAAACAACAAATGTTTTCCTCATATCCTTTTCCTCTATAAGGGGGGATGAAAAGTACTTCTCATCAAAGAGGATCATCCTTTTGTACTCAAGTTATCATGTGTGAGTGGATGGTGTCTTTACAAAATCAAGCTCGTAATTACTAGAATCTCGATGTTGGTCCTTCAAATTAGGATCATTTCCTCTCTTCCCAGCCTGGTGGTCCTCACTATATTGAGAATCCACCACTTGATATAGTGATTCACCCACCAAAGGGTGTTCTTCAATGAACAAAACATAATCCCAATGCATGGACCACCCACAACTATAACATTGCAGAGGATTTATCCCAGGAGCCATGTGCCATGTTTGCTCTACAAATTATGAAAAGATGTCTAGCATTGTGTAAGGAATTTTTATCATCCATAGGTGGGGTTGGAACCTCAGATTCCAATTTGATTATGTTTTATTTGGATCAAAGTCATCATAGTATCTCCTACCAAATTTATTTTTAGATTCAAGTGATGGTCTATGGGAAAAATATCTTCTAAATGGTTGTTGATGAAGAAGCCTCCACTTGTATCATGTCAATCTCATGTTGGAAAGATATCGTATCTCCAAAGATCAATCCATCTAACACCATGCTCAAGGAATTCGATGGATACATGTTTTGGCCTCATGGTATCATTACCTCATTTCCCATAGATTTAGGTGCTAATACCATTTCAATGGAAGTTGAAGTGGTTGATGCCTCTCTAGATAAAACCTTCTACTTAGGTGTACTTTGTTTTTGAGATGACATATGTATTCTTTTCAGTCTTTAGGGTCCCTCATTTTCCTCATAAGGGGAAAATTGTGACCATTAATCATCTTGGATACAACATGCCTAAACTTAGGACCAATGTGGGATCCAATGTGCTCTTTGTTGGTGATTCCAAAAGTGCCTATCAGAGTGTAGGAACAAGGATGTTCTAAGATTATTACATGATGGGTAGATTTACCCTTCCCTCTCCACCTCCTTCATAACATGTAGCTCCTATCATCATTATCTCTTCCATTACCAGTGTATCCCTCAAAATTCTTGATCCTTGGTTGGTACCAAGTCCCAAAGAAGTAGAGTCCTACCAAGACCACATGTCGATCATAGTGGTTGAGATTGAATCTATAATAATCTAGCCAATATTCTGTGATATTGGTTAAAACATCCATCGAAATACAAAGTATGATCAGTCTACTCCACCCACCTAGGTTGTTGACTCTCCAAGTTCGCATGAGTTCCTTGATTTCAGCTTTTCTTCAGATGAGGCTATCTTGGAAGTCATGGAATCAATCGAAAATCCAAAAGAATATGTGAAGAATTGATAATGTATTCTTATTTATTTGAAATATCGGAGGGTTAACACGAGGAGTCTCAATTTAGAACAAGGAGCATTTTCTGGGAAATCCAATGAAATACCATTCTTGACCATTTTTCACCTCGAATTTATTTTTCAGAACTTTCTATTGAATTTTCCACTCTTAATCATACCAAATACGAGTGTCTCATACCTCATTCATGTCTTGATAGGAATCATCAAGGAGCTATGATAGATCATGAGACTACTCACCATTTTTGTCCTCATACAATTCCTAATAGTCTAGGAATGTGGAAATTCAATTTTTTATGGCATGGCCCTGGGATGATGTGCCACATGATGCCGAAAATGGACCATAATTTCATCAATGATGATAAGGATCCTTGGCTAAATCTTCACAATGGACTCTATTTTGCATAAATCGTTAAATGCATAGTGCCTTGCACATATGTGTGTGATGTGAGCACCTTTTTAGTTTTTGTATGTGGGTTGATTTGGTTCGATGCTTATCATATTTGGTGGTTTATTTTCATCTATAAGGTAGAACTCCTTAGCCCTCATCATAGGAACATCCATGGTGAAGCTAGGAGCTTAAAATAGGTTGCATTAGTTGTTAATTGTGTCTATGTTATACTAGCATTTATCATTAGATTAAGTATTCATAGATGCATGCATGCACATAAACATGGATTCCAATCACATCATTTGGGGTCATAAGTAAGAACTGGACCATATGTCCATAAATAAATAACCAATATATCATGTCTAAAAAATACAAAAACATTTTTTTTTTTTAGATTTCACTATAATCATTTTAACCTTCACTCTAGTAGTTATATATGTGTTTTACATGAATTGCTTCCATTTTACGGGATGTTTTTTTTATGGTGGCATCCATTGAACTTGAGGTACATTTTCTAATTGGAATATAGGGATAAATTTTTCCCTGCAACATCATTTTGAATTATTAATCATCCATTCTTCCATCACAAAGCCTTAGGTTCGATCCCATCAAGCTATGACATTAGCCATTTTGTTTTTTCATGTTGTACGTTGCACGATAGTGCCTACCTTCCATGGGCACCCTGGTTAGCACCTTGATTTCTATCTGGTGCCCATGTTGTGATTTATTTTAGATTTAGGAGTCTTTATTTCAACCCTCCATGACTTGAAGTTGAACCTTATTCTTCTCTCTTCACCTATGTTTTGGCCATATCCCGAAGGGGTTCCCATATTTTTTGGTTAGTTTATGGTCGTACATGCATATTTTTTCTTATGTTTTGGTGCCTACTTCTACGTTGCTATTTTCTTTGATCCCACTTACCACCATTGTAGTCACACTTAAACTCTTTCCTTTTTCATTATCTTACCTCCGTTTTGTGACCCTTTACCCATGGAGAGAACCATTTACATGAGTGGACCTTAGTTTCCAATACCATTCTAAATTCATTTTGCATAGGTTAGTTCCTCGCGCTTGGAAGATAGAAGCATGTTGTTAATCCACTCGGTCTCTCCAAATGAGATTTATTTTACCTCTTTTTCACGCTCGTTAACCCATGAAAAAACACGTGATTGAGTAAATTGTTAGAACATCAATTTCAACCACATATGCATTGTTGACTTGTTTGTTTTTTCCTTGTCCTACTTGCAGAAATCAATCCCCTTCACCTCCTCTAGATTCTTCAAAACAAATGTTTTTTTGACTTGTATGCGCCCTAACAACTATGCAAGGTGCGTGTACAAGTTTTTCTCCAAACAAAGTTGCCTACATGTCATATTTTCTCAAAAAAATACAATTTCCACATTTTTGGGTGGGGTTCATGGGTTTACCCGATTCCTAACCCCCTATGTCCTGTACAAAACTAATTATAATCACTCCAACCACATGGAGATGGTATAAATTGAGAATCATTGAGCCATGAGGAGAATGCCAATCATTATTAAAGAAAATTTATGTTGGCTATTTACCACATTGTCTGCAAGCCCTTATATTCCCGCTATTGATTCATGTCCTCATACTTGGAAACCCTTGTTTCCAACCTTTTTTGTGTTTACCATATCTAACCCATAAGTCTCCCTTGATATTCTTTGGGTATGTCTGAGAATTAGAGTTGGAGTTTCATCTTATAGTCAATGGATTGGGTGGAGGGAGCTGGAGTCTATTTGAGGAGCAGTGCCACAACTAGTGTAGGTGATCCTAAATTATGTTGTAAATCAATAAAGATGTCTCTTTCCTTCAAAATTCTCATGTTCTTTGTATATGATCATAATGTTTGAATATATATTTACTCATAAAACTAATTGTTGCAATTATTTCCGTTTTTGATCAAATTCATAGAATTTAGTTATGATATAATTGATGTTCTTTGTAGTTTTTCACTTGAAAGTTTTACATGTTGTTAAAGGAGTAACTTGGAAGGAGTACGAGAAATTTCAGCCTTGGGATCTTCATTAGATGTAGGACACCTGATATGTCTTCCTTCCTTCATTCTTATTAGTTAGTTATTTGATCAATTTAGTTACATATTTCTATTTTCCTTCTTGGTATGTGGCTTGATCTTTAAAGGGTCAACGGTCTATTGTGGATTTGACCCATAGCCGTAGGGATTTTTCCTATAATAGAACTGGTGACTATACCATGGATTTATCTCCTTTGTGGGTTATTTTTAAGTGTTTTCCTTTGTTTTTCTTATTTGTCTTCCTTTTTTTATTTTTAATTGAGTAACTTAAAGCTTATGAGTCTTGTTTATACCTAGTCAAGACTTTTGGCTTTGTCTTTCATCATTTTCTGGAAGTTTTAGGGTTTTATATGTGCTTTATTGTGTATAAAACCATGTACATATGTGATTTTTCTTTGAGACAATTGTGTACATACGTGATATACCTTATATACAATCACGTACATCTTCAGAGAAAGAGTCTTTTACTCCTCTCTGCCTATTTGGGTTGTTTGGCTTGGTTTTTTGCGATCTTCCTCGGTCCTGTGACTCTCTCTAGCCTACTTTCAGTTAAATAAATCATATAAGTTAGGTATTATAACAAGAAAAACAATATTATTTGATTCTTCTATGATTGTTAGTCATAATTGGATTTGCTCTTTGTTTTCATTGTTTTTTGGCTTTCTTTCTATCTTTGATGTTGCATTTAGTGTTTTATTCCGAAGACCTAGTTTTTTCCAAGTTTTTCTTGGGTTCTTATGGTGTATACACTCTTTCCTTTGATGAAAAAAACATACATACGCTTCTTTTATAATATTAAAGCGCGTACATACGTGCCTTGAAAGAGGCAAACACACGTACAACTACGTAAGTGTTTTTTGGAAATTTGGGTCATATATGCACCCTATAGAAGACTAAGGCATGCACATATTCTCCCTATAGAAGGATATGATGCATACATAACCTCATATACGGTCCCTAGAGTGATTAAAGTCATGTATGCCTCCTGACAGGTGATTTGTTTTGCTTGTTTTTATCCTTTTTAAGCCATGTTTTGGCTTTTTTGGGGAGATTATTCCTAAAATTTTCTGTGGGATATAGATAGTTGGTAAAGCCTTAAAATTGAAAGTAAAACAAATTTTTTGGATCCTTCTTTTGTTCCTTTTTATTCCTTGTATTGCATAACTATAAGACTAGTCTTGTTCTCAAGGTCTCGGTTTTGTGGTTGCTATTGCCATCATCTTTGAAACTTGAGTTTGTGTTTGAGTTCAATACTTTTATTTTGTGCTTTCCATGGATTTTTCAAACATAAAAAAACAAAAACATTCTTTGTTTTATCATCTTTTGCTAGTTTTTCTTTGGTAGAAAGAAGAAAATGAAAAAAACCTAGTTTGTTGTTTGTTATGTATCTTTCTTTCTGTTGCACTATTTTGCATTCATGTTTGAAAAAGAAAAAGATATTAGCACAAGATTTTATTTTCTTCTCTCATATTGAAAATAATTTCAAAGGAAAAATAACAAAGAACACCCTTTTTTTCCTTCTTTTGTTTCTCTCAAAAGTTGCATCATGTATTTTGCATCATAAAGGGAAAGGTTTGCATTTCAAGGTTTGAAAGATTGTTCATGCATTTTGCTTGCTTGAAGCTCTTTTTCATTGTAGAATTATTGTAAATTTCTCTTTGCCATTTTTCTTATTATGTTCATTTTGCAAGAGTCTCAAACAACATTAGTTTCACTTCTGTACCCTTTGAGTAGAGAACAACTGCTAAAAATGAATGCTAACTTTAAAATTTATTAGATTTTGTTTCTAGGGTGTTGGAGCTTGACCAAGTTTTGGGAGTTTCTTGGTCATGTTAACCTACTTTGGGACTTCGAAAACCTGTCGAAGGAGGAGCGCAAGATGAAGTGGAGATCATGGGATCTTGGCCCACTTTTGGATCCTTTTTGGGTTTTTGGGAATATGTAATGGGAATGGGATGTCGACCCATGGGTTTACCCATGTTTAGGCTTATTTTGTATGTATAAATAGAAGGATAGGAATTGTAAGAAGTAGTCTAATAGTATATCTATGTGATGTAGGCTAAGTTCCAAGGGTTGGATCTGCATGATCAGGGCTTTATGCATTCTGTGTAAGACTTACAGAGCTGAGCACAAGTCCTTGTGCAAGACTATAGATGGTTTAGTGTTGTAACGCAAGGAAGAAGGATCTAGCAAGTTGCGTAGATCTTTTTTCCTGTGCAGAGTAAGGGTTTTGATGGCTTTATGCTTGTAACCAATTGACTGAAGGAAAAAAATAAGAAGAGTCGGTGGATGTAGCCCCAGGGTGGGGGTGAACCACATAAACACTTTGTTGTCTTGCTTTATGCTTGTCTTAATGTGTTTATGTCTTCTTTTGCTAAGTGATTTAAGATGATTGGATAGATCTACTTATGCTTAGTGCTAATGATATGTGAGAATATTAGATCTAATCCATATGAATGTGCTTAGTTCTTGATCTGCTAGATCTGACCTATCTATTGATGTTTTATAATAGTGTGAATGTTGCGAAGCCCTGTTTTATCAGTGAAGTGTTTATCGATTAGATATTGTAGAACTAATGGTGCTAAGTGCTTTATTAAGTAGTACAATCACAGATCTGTGTCCCAGCTAAGGTTGCAAACACCTGAGTCTTGCAACCACCCCTACCTCTACCTCGGGTGAGACTTCATCTGCCTCGTAGGTGTTGCCGAAAGGGTTGATAGTTAGAGATTTGTTGGTGCGTTGTTGTAGCATTGAACCCTGGGTCTGCCCCTATGCCAAAAAATGGTTCTATTGCCGGGACTTGAAACTGTGATTGCTGGGAACTAAGAAAGAAGAAGCTCCGTGCAAAGATTCATCCTAAAACTATGGAAGTTCTGTGCGTAGATATGTGCCCTGGTGCTCAGTGTTCTACTTGATCTATAAAGCTCTGTGCTGAAGAAAAGAGGTCGGATCTAAAAGAAAGAAGCCTAATCTGAAGAAAATAGGTTAGATCTGAAGGAGAGAAGCAAGATCTGAAAGCTTTGTGCTCTAAGAAAGGTAAAAGTGAAAATTTCTGATTAAAAGAGGTAATATGTGCAAGCTCTGTGCTCTGATAAAGGTAAAGATAGTAATTTTTTTTAGATCTGAACGCTTTGTGCTCTGTAGAAGTAAGATAAGTGGAAATTTTTGTTTCTAGAGTATGGATCTAGGTACATTTAATAGAGTCTATCCTAGTTTGAAAACTAGGGCATTAATAGATGAAAGAAGGTTTGATATTAGTAGATCTGGTAGGAATAGGGAAAGATATGTTATACCTATGCATAGAAAGAATGTTTGGACTAACGAATGGATGGAAGATCCCATAAAGAATTTATTGTAGGTTAGATCCTATGATCCTAGTGCATAGTACATAAGAGGCTGGGGATCATTTAAAAGAAAGAGAGGATTAACCCTCTGTTATAGTTGTAGAAAACCAAGACATCTTACTAAATAATGCCCTGGGAGAAGACCTAGTTATCTTTGTTGCAAAGTTATGGACCACGAAGTGTTGGATTTCCCCAGAATGATTGCTAAGATTGAAGGAATGAATCTGAATCAAGAAAACCCTATGGCAACTCCAGAGGCTATAGCAAAACCCTAGGAAGAAGCAGAGAAAATATTTCTACAAATGAGAGAAACCTTGAATGACCACCGACATGTCAGATTATTAGAGATCTTCAAAGGAAAATAATGCATCGAAGCAAGAATATGCGACTTCGACATCGAACGTGTCCTAGATGAGGAAACACAGGTGAATATCATGACAAAGAGAACTTGGGAAGCTATAGGAAGGCCTGCTATGATTCCTTCATTAGGAGGAATAGGGTTACTCAGAGGAAAACTGGTAAACTTGTGTGGAAGGCACGCTCAAATACCTATGACCATCAATGGAACTTCGACAAAGGAATATGTTGAAGACAACACCCCATTTACCATGTTAATAGGAAAACCTTGGATTGAAAGAGATCAAGCCAGACGAAAGAAAGAAGAATTCTTGGAGAAGAAGAAACAAGAATTAAAAGATTTCATGACTAGAAGGATCACATACTTGATTGAAGAACAGGAGAACATATCGAATCTATTTGACACTAGCGACCCTGATGTTGAAGCTGCAAGAACACTAGAAGACCCACATAATAATGAAGTACTTACTCCATATAAAGAAGAGGTATTACTTCTGAATCCTAGGAAAGAAATTCGATAACGCGTAGGGAATATGTTAAAAGAAGATAAGAATCAGAATGGAAAAATACATACCAAGACGAAGCTCACTGGAAAGAAGGATAGAAATCTAAGTAAAAATAGGGCTAAGATTGAAAATTTACAGAATATTCCAGAGGGAACTTCGTAGACATAAAATTTTCAGAATTGGAGCTTCACCGGTATATTAGAACAATGACACATGGCACTTCGCCATGGAAAAACAATATAGTCATTGGGGATATTATAACCATTTGATCGATGCTCTGAATGTCCAAAAAGGAAATAAAGGTCCGTCATCAGAACGTTAGACTGCGCCATGATGGATCGAACAAGAGTTAATGGAGGCCCATAACCATTTGCAAGTGAACCGTTGGCAATTTTCCTACTTATCCCGTCGCGCCATGCACAGAGAACACTTTTTATAACTGAGAATTTGAAGTCCGTAGACTAAACGCATTATATACAGTGATCATTGCACTATTTTTGTTTGTTCTAGTGCCATAGATAAGATCATTGTGACCCCGATAATTTTAATCCTGAGTGTGTATTTCCGACGAGCTCACCACAGTTGAAGAATCAGTAACGAAAGTTCTGATCAACTTAATGACTTAAAGAGTCATGTCAGAGAGAGGAGTGTCTACAGGTGTACAAGCATCTTCGACGAGAGGACTGCCAACCTCTCTATCCACTACTCGAGTTGGTCCATCTTGACCAGTAGATGAAAAGTGAACTAATCACAAAGATGATCTCACGAATGCCAAGCTGATTTCGAGTATTTTACCTACCTATCTACCACCCCTAAGCAACACAATCAATCGAGACAGTGTGCCCAGAGATTTTGAGTACAATTTGGTCACTGCGTACCTCCCGAAGGGGATACACATAGTGCATGCAGACCAGGATAAGATCATAGTGTTGAAGTTTATCGACTTCAACCTCAGTGACAAGAAGGTTTATAGAATTCTTTCCCCACATAAGTATCTCACTAGAACAAAAGGAAAGAATTCAAAGCTAATTCCTCAATCATGGACTAATAACCTCGCGTAGTCCACACTGCTCAATGTCATGAATATCCCGCACTTAGGAAGGCATCAAGAAGTGAATGCATGCGTCAAACTACTATTGTCCTGTTACCATGGAAGATAATTATGGTTAAACTACCGTATCACAGTGGATCCGACGTTTATTAATCGGATCACAGGGCTAAGCATGCAAGGGCCTGACCCACAAAAGTTCTACCCTGGAAAGACCGCAGATCGCACTCTCGCCCAGAAGATAAAGGAAACCTACGATGATCTCAAGAAGGGCACACAAGGCTACAAGGTATCTTCTATCCAGAGTGATGCAATGTGCCTCACCTGCCAATTGATCACAGGAAAGTTGGTGAGAAAGAATTGACCCACCCAAGTCACGGGGTTCATAGTCGACCTCACAGGGAAGTGGACAGAAGGACTTTAGATGAATTGGGCACAGTACATTGTAAACCAGTTGGAAATTGACTACGGGGAAGTGCCAGATTAAGGATATGAGTTCCACTTTAGGTATCTTCTCATACTGGTTTCTTTCATCGCATGGGAGATGCTGGAAGGTGTGACCTTCCTAGACATCGAGCCATTTGGACCTCTGGCCGTGAAGTTTAGTACACTGTGGTACTCGAATGCCATGAATAAGAAATGACAGTCAAATTCTGTGTTCCACACATATTACAACCAGCTGAAGACAATTATCCAGTCTGAGCCTCGTATAACCCCGAACACTCTCCACAGGTTCAGGCCCTTGATGAAATTCAGCGCGGACCACCATTTCATCTATATCACAACACACACTGATGAGCACAAACAAAAGCTACAATAATACTACAAGTTGATGGAGGAGGATTTGGAGGAAATCAACAAGGAATGGTCGGCGGATCTCCTCATCCTAGCAGACCCCGCAGAGATATCTGATATTGATAGTCCTGAAGCAGTGCATGATACCCCTGGAACCATAAAGTCAAAGAAGAATGAAGATGCTCAAGATGTCAATAATACCTCTGCGAAGACTACTTCCATATGAACAGAGCAAGGAGGAGATGGTGGAGAGATAGATGCAGCAGAAGCTGAACATAAGAAAGGAGAGGTTACACTGCCTAGAGGCGAGGAAGACACCTCAATGAAAAGGAAGGTTTCCCCATTGAAACCCTCATACCGAAAGAAAATGAAATCCACCAGGACCAAATTTGAGACTATCCTCACATTAGATGACTTTGATTTTATTGTAGCAACCCTAAATGATGATTTTCTAGAGATAGAAGAGAAGCAAGAAGCTAAGTAGGAGGAGGCATTCCATTGGATTAAGGATGAGCTTCAAGGAGTGGAGCAGGAACTACAGTCCAGCCGTGCAGTTTCCACTACACCTCCACCATTGGAAAAACTAGAACTAAGTGATGAGCCAAATCAACTACACCACATCACTAATACAGTCGAAGCTTGCCTCCGATGAGCTCAGGAAGAGACAACACAAGACACCCAGGATTTAGCGCAAGTAAAAAGATACCTTGAGGAGCAACGAAGTGTTGTAGAATGGGAAAAGATTGCTCTGCATGCGAAGTGGGATGAAGAAAAAGCACAGTTACAGCAAAGCCAGGAACAGTTTCTCACCGAGTAACTCTAAGTAAAGGAAATGGTTCACAGAGCACTTCGCTCTGTGATAGTTGTCCAATTAAATGCCGAAGAACAAGTTCCACAGTATGTGGCCCAACTTGAAGAGGTAATCCAACAGCTCCAACAGTGCATAGCAGACTTGGAGCTCCACACTGGGCTCAAGATCCCTCAAGATGTAAGCAACCTAAGGGAAGCAACTGCCCGCAGTGTAGTTGACAGATTAAAAGCTCTTGCCTTGGAGTGCAAGAAGCTGAGTAACCACAATGCTCAGACCTATGAAAACCTCACTAAGAACCCAGATTTATAGGTGCTGGAGTCACAACTCCAGGAAGCGAAGTAGCATGCAGACACACTTCAGGCGCAACTGAAGGCCCTATCAGCCATAGAAAGAATGAAGAGGTCTCACGAGAAATGCACAACCCAACAACAGATCCATATGATCCAAAGTAAGATGACAGACATAACTCAACGACTCCAACCAGTACAAGATAAGGCATTCTTGTTGTTTACAGAGGTTGAGAGCCAAGAATCAGAGCTAGAACATGTCGTTATCACAATAGAACAACGCCTAGAAGGGCCAATGAACGCCAGAGTAATCCAGGAGTTCACCGAACAAGAGGCCACAACAAAGCAATAAGTCAAAGCAGCTCGAGCCAAGCTCAAGGCGTTTGAGGCAGAACTAGGAAGACCATAGTGACTCGGGACGAGTCACAGGTGAGTGTTGGGGGCCTGTTGGCTTTTGACCAAGTTTTGGGAGTTTCTTGGTCATGTTGACCTATTTTGGGACTTCAACAACCTGTCGAAGGAGGAGCACAAGATGGAGCAAAGATCATGAGATCTCGACCCACTTTTGGATCCTTTTTGGGTTTTTGGGAATATGTAACGGGAATGGGATGTCGTCCCATGGGTTTACCCATGTTTAGGCCTATTTTGTATGTATAAATAGAAGTATAGGAAATGTAAGAAGTAGTCCAATAATATATCTATGTGATGTAGGCTAAGTTCCAAGGGTTGGATCTGCGTGATCAAGGCTTTGTGCATTCTGTGTAAGCCTTGCAGAGATGAGCGCAAGTCCTTATGCGAGACTATAGACGAATTAGTGATGTAACACAAGGAAGAAGGATCTAGGAAGCTACGCAGATCTTCTGTCCTGTGTGGAGTAAGGGTTTTGATGGCTTTGTGATTGTAACCAATTGACTGAAGGCAATAAAGAATAAGAGTTGGTGGACGTAGCCCCAGGGTGGGGGTGAACCACGTAAACATTGTGTTGTCTTGATTTATGCTTGTCTTAATGTGTTTATGTCTTCTTTTGCTAATTTATTTGAGATGATTAGATAGATCTGCTTATGCCTAGTGATAATGATATGTGATAATATTAGATCTGATCCATATAAATTTTCTTAGTGCTTGATCTGCTAGATTTGACCTATCTATTGATGTTAAGTGCTTAACTACATTATAACAATGTGAAATATGCGAAGCCCTTTCTTATCAACGAAGTGATTAATGATTAGATATTTTATAACTGAGATGAAGAAAAGAAGAAGATAAATTTTTTTCCTTGGAAGACATGCATGTGTGATGCATGCTTGTTGGATCTCCTTGGTGTAAGATATGATTTTATTTATATTCCTTAGCTAGGCTTTTGGAAAGCTAAAGGATTGTATCATCCTTGTGATAAGGAAATGGTATATTTGTGTAAATTTCACATTTTATTTTCATTAATCTATATTAATCATGGTTTGTAATTTCCAGCACTATGTATCTTGTTGATTTCACATAAGTTAGGGTGAATATGTTAAGTTATTTAGCATTATAATTGAATAATATAAGGGTGGATTTGTGGTTGTTTTACAATTTTCCAAAGTGTTTTCAATAAAGATTCATTCCATTACTCATTTAAGTCATTTGTGCATTTGTAGCTATGATAAGCAGTGTATTGATCATATATAGGTTATAGTGAATGAACCTTTGTTGAGAAAAATAAATACAATATATTTGAGTTCACTAAAATGCAACCATACACCTTTATTTGTTAAGAAATAGAACAAACATGACCAAAACTTGGTGGAAAAGAATTTAATCCATATTAATAATCTGAAAATAGAAGGCTGACTTGTTATGCTATGCACACCCCTACTTCATTAAAATAAACTTTACAGGACCTTGCTTCATGTGTTAAACTATGCAAAATAAACTTATGTGTTAAATTTATACTTCTTCCTTTAAATGTGCATGTATCCTTTTGTAAATGCTTATGCATGAGGATATGTTCTTTTGAATGGTTAAATATGTGCTTGAAATGAAAACAGACCAACACAACTTGCAGCAAATAAACCATCAAACGCACAACAAGAACAACATGATAAAGGAGTTCACCCCCCTACGGGCTACATCTCCTTGAGCCTCCATAATGGACTTGGCTCT
>JZKD02S0373918.1:729640-747661 GCA_000966675.3 Picea glauca | reverse complement strand
AATGGAAAAACGAACTGTACCATTGAGATCAGAACACATAAAAACCCCAAAAATGACTAATCACACTCTTAAAACGGATCATGGCTCATCCGGGCATGACCTCCTCTACATGTGGCCATAAGCTTCCCTGAGCTTATCTTTTGCAAAAACACCTGTAAAAGTCCTCAAAAGCCTCTGAAACCTGTCCCAATGTGTTCAGAGCATAGCAATTAGCCAAACATGATATTTAAATCACAGAAAACAAGCATAGTCTCACCAAACCACGTCCTCGATCAAAGAGGGCTTCAAGCTCCCTGGAGCTTCCTGGAACTTCAACGGTGAAAAACTTGCTGAAGAAGTCTTCAAATGGCTGTGAAAATGGCACCAATGGATCCAGCACGTCCAAAAACCCCTGGTTGGGCTTTTATGACACCTCAATCGGCCAAACGATGAAGAAGTTAGGCCTCCTCCATTTTTTTCCTTCAAGCTTTGCTGGAACTGGTTCTACAAAACGCACCTCTGTGTGCATATGAACCTGGAACACGCTCCCAATCCGCGTTATAACCTGGCACCAAGTGCAACCGTGCCAACGGTGCAAACTGTAGGATGGTTAGGGTGCCTCCAGCCCTTAACCCCCTCGGCATTGGGTCATATGGCCCATGAGACCTTGGGCTGGGCGAAAAAGTGGTTAAAATTCTATAACCGTTGAAACCGCGCAATTTAAACCGTTGGTTGAACACAAAACTCACGGGTTATTCCTATCCCACGCATATACCATACATAGTATTTAAAACATAGGTTATAACACTATTCGTATACATAAATATTACAACCGCTCCATTTATTACACATATAATATATATGTATTGTTTTGCGCGCGGTAATATAATCATATGGTTATATGTGGAATACTATAGAACCATGGGTCAGGGCTTGGGCCCCGGCCCGCGCCCTTTTCTCAACCAAACATTATGTAACTTGAAATATAAAGTGGCCCGCCTCATTAACAAGGAACATAAGGCGGTAACATGGCCAGTGGATGTTTGTTAAGTCTTTCATAGAGAGGGAGGTCCCGGGGTTGAACCCTGCGGACTCCCACATAAAATTTTTAACATAACAAATAATGACCAACCGACGAGGGCCATGTGGCACCCAGGCATTGGGCCACGTGCCCTCTTGTCATTTGCTGTCAATGTGACACGTGTCATCACACGATTCATCAATGAAAAACCAACCACCAATCGCCACATCATCAAACTGCCACATCATCATAATGGTACAGCCCTGCCACGTGGCCGTACGGACTATACGGACTGCCCAGTCAGCACTTTTTTTACCTGTTTGACTTTTCGAACATATCTCTATATCTTTCACTCCCGACGTCCGTTTGAGACGAAACGAATTGCGTTGGGTTCGTGACGATGAGGGCTATGCTCATGTCCGATTTGAGGCAATTCCGAGAATGTTGATTTTTGGGCTAAAATTTGACCCCTGGTCCAGATTTTGATCAATTAAACACATGCATTCATCCAATGATATCAATATATAGTACATGTATTTGAACACCTTTAGATCTATATCTCATTGACAACTAATCAATGTATAATGACAAGACCTTATAAATAGATAAGGATGAAAACTCATAAGAAGGTGATCTTGGAATTTGTGATTGTCTAGAGACTCAGTCTAACATTCCTCCCCTAAATCAAAATTATGAATAGTCATACTAGTAAGGAAACATGAACTAGTGCGTAAACTATTATCATCTTCAATATTCAATATGAAACATATGAACTGAGCTTCGATGAAGATATTCTTGAAAAATTCCAATATGAATGTTGAATGGTTAATCTAAAATGAACTTTGAAAGAGAGAAAAAATTCTGGAAGTGAATAGATTCCATGTCTGAACATTCCCCTGCTAATTATGAACAAATAGGATCACCATTCTACTATCAGTGAAAAAATAATATCATTGAAGTGTTCTGTAGATTTAGAGATAATTAGGTGATGAAAAACATCCCAATGAATAGTTGAAGGGCACTGAGAATATTATAGATTTCATGCTATATCTTCTCAAATATGTTGATTTGAAGATATTGATTTAAGTTGAATGAATTGTAGATAGTTTGTTGAGAAGAGTGGTTTCATGCTGGAATTTCCAAATTCGGATTGAATTTTGATTGATACAAATTTGAAACATGAAGCATGGATATAATAATTGGTATTCCCCATATCAGGTACAAGGTGAGAAATATGTAGAAGGGATCCAAGCTTGAGCTTTGGAATCTTCTTCAATAGCTCTTTCATAACTATACTTGATACCATGTATTTGGTGGTTTTGGTTGATGACTAACCAATTTCATCAATGCTTGTGATGGTTTTGGTTCACCACTAACCATTTTTGCAATATACTACCCCCTTGAAGGTGAAAGAGAGATCAATTGTGTCTTCTTCGGTGTTATATCATATCTCCTCCCTCACTCCTCAGAAGACATATGCACTTATGAATGGTACAATATGGTTTTTAGTATGCTCTATTTGATATTCCATGCATTGGTGTCTTGGATATGATGCTATAAGTTCTGAGTTATTCATGAAATTGGTAAAAACTGAAATGAGATCCAATAACACCTCATAACATTTATATTTTAAATGTTTTCCTCGCCAAACCATGGGGGAGAATAGTTTTACTTTAGAAGTGTCATCATTTCTCAGGTCAATTCATACTACTAGGAAACTAGTTGAGGTAGTGCTTTCCACATCCTAACCATGCTTAACACTTTTTTTTTTTACCCTTTCACTCCATTCCACCCATAAAAAGGTTTTTCTTGAGCATGTTTGACTTACAAAGTGTCACTAGAAGGTCTAATTTAAAAAATACTAAGTCAATAAAGTAAAAAAGGCTAGAGGCAAAGAGAAATAAAGTTCAAAGACAAAATATTAAATCTTGAGCAATGCCACCTTGCTATTAGGCCAAAATTCTAGTCCCATGTTTGTCTATGAATAACTAAAGAAAAAGGTTCATGTTCAATAAAATGAATAGATAAAGAAAAAGGAAAAAATGGGGTAATAAGAAAGAGTGTTGAGGAAAGGTAACTCAATAATAAATCTCCCTCTTGAAGGATACTATATAAAATCCTATCTCACTAAAAGCTAATTGAATAAAATCATAAATACCTATGAAACATGTTAAATGACTTTGAAGGTCATCACATGAAGTTTTCCACTTCCCCTTTTCCATAATTATTTATCCATCACCTGCCTTTTACTTGGGGGCTTAAGAAATACTCATTGTTCTAGAACTTGTCACATGTATAAGGGTTAATGTTTTTTGGAATCATTGAATAACTGACTGAATAAATGTTGAAGTAGAAAAAATCCAAGGGTATGAAGAAGAATCAATTCCAAAAGTTAATCAAGAAAAAGATACAAGTATACGAAGTAAAGATCAAGTTGCAAGGATGCTTTATCGATATCCTAATCACAAAATTTGATATTTCAACCAATCAATGTATCAACATAAACAAATAAGCACTATGTTAAAGAATATTACTTCCACTACAAGTGGGCGTCAAAATAGAAGTTATCATGGGATTTGTAATGCATCAAGTTCTTTCCAAGAACCCTACAAAATCCAAATTCCACAGAAGATCGAATTAGGATGGGAAAACTCCTTTACAATTCGACAGTTCTGCTCAATATTTAGAATATCCTATCGTCTCAGGTCCTCAATGACTACTAACTCAATAATGAAGAATCATGAGACAATAATTATAATCCAGAGCAAGAGATAAGTCTTCCATAAAGTATGCTTTGAGGACAAAGAAATTTTAAGGGGAAGGAAATGTTATGACCATAATATATATAAAAATAGATATAATAAATAATAATAAAATGCATCATAAATGAAAAGTCATGTCTTATCTAAAAGGGCGTGTTTATTCATGAAAGGGAACCCCCTGTGAGGATATATAAATAGGCCCTCATTATTATTGCAATGATCTCATATTCATATACATTATTATTTAATTTATTATCCTTTATGGATTATAACTCATTGTCCTACCTACATTGGGTATATACCTGGTGAACCTGCTTGGTTCACCACATCTACCTCCTAAGAACATTCTATAGAATGAACCTTCTAGTAGGTGGAACCTTCTAGTAAGCCTTCTCACAATAGTTTGTGTTCACACTACTACATAAGCCTTATTTACTAATGATGACTTTCATTACATATATTCAATAATTCTAACTACCATAGTGGGCCTTATTTATTAATATAATGGAACTAGTCCACCTTATATTGATTGTCCTCCTCTATTATTACATCATCCCTTTGGCCCCCCATTACACCCCTAGGGAGGATCCAAACACCTGAGATGTGATCCACATGTCTTGGTCTAGTATGGAGATGTATTTATCTTTGAAATACATCCTGAGTGGCTCATGATGTGGTTTCTAGAGATTTTTTCCTGTGATGCTGACTTGGAGGATGAGAAGATTGGCAATTTGCTTATGTTCCAAGTTTATTTTCTTTTGTATTCACAAGTGGTCATTTATCTTTGGATAATTGATATGTTGTGATAACATAGATTTCAATGTCTTTAAAAAAGACCATGGTTGGTTTCAAGACTGTAGTAGGTACACATTTTTATGTCACAAACTTGGAGAAGTTACAGACGGAGTTGACAAGTGTTAGTGAAAACACTTTCCTAGTAAAGAGGGAGAGTTAGCTTTTAGGGTTACTTCAAAAATGTTTACACCATGTTTGGGGGTGCTTCATGAGATTTGGGGTACATTTTATATGATCAACCCATGGATGGTTGATCCGAAAAATACTTAGATGCTAATTATTGTTTAATTCACATAAAAATCTAACTTGATTTCAAAATAATAATGATCATTTCACTAATTGAAAAATACATGTGAAATTACTTATCTATCCAAATTCTCTTTAATGATAAACAACTTGCAAATAATTGAGCGAAATAGAAAAACAATAATATGCCACATACACAAGTTTGTTAACGAAGTTCAGAAATAGAGTGCACCATAGAATTCCTTGCAAAATTTCAAGAAAAATGAGTACACAGTTCATATAATTCCATTAAGGAACCCCTTGGCATGCATTATGGTGCAATCCAAAATTCTTGATACCCATTTTCATGAACTTCGATACCAAATCTGTACTCTGCAACAATGCCCCACTGCCTCGGTCCACACATTGGTTAAATAGGGCACGAGCCCTAACCTCCATTCGAAACTTAAGGAAAACATTAATTATTTTTTGTTGGAATGCCTTAACAAACGACACCTTTGGCACAATGGTTAAGGAATTGGCATATGGTATGGCAGGTCGTGAGATCAAATCCCATCAACCTTGCCATATGTTATGGTGTTTTGTTGCAATTTTTAACCATATATTAAACATTTATTATATAGCTCGGTGTTTTTGTTTGTTAGCGCTCCATGCATTGTGGAATGGTCATATTACATACAAATATACCAAGGGTCAAGGGCTTAGCCATCAACCTTTTTTCCAACTGAACATTCCAACTATCAACTTTAAATAAAAATTGTGCCCAATACAATTAAGTGACAAGTGCATGGTGTAATGGTGAGGTCCTTGGTTTGTTAGGTGGGATACCCAAGTTTGATCCTTTGGAATCCCAACCATAATTTTAAATAATCTCATCCATAGTAGACCAATGGGAGGTTGTCACATGGTAGCCTCTCATTGGTCCATCATTACCATGTGTCAACTGATAATTGGACCACCTGTGTTGTATGAATGCCATATCACCTTTCCCAGTTAGAAGTATGGTGTGTCATGTGTCATATTGTGAAGTTACCATGTTAGAACCATACATATTGTATGGTCATGCCACGTGTCACCCTTTCAATAGCAACACGTGTCACCTTGACTTTGACTTGTTTTCCCTGTTTGACCCAAACTTTGACCGACTATAACTTTTGCATACAAACTCCATTTGAGGTGATTTTTGTGTCATTGTAAAGCTATCATTGAGCTCTACAAAATGAATTCCTTTTATATAACATTTAATATGATCAAATTTTAATAATTTCTAGATCCTCTTGGACCTCTATGAGCATTCCAAATCTTCCTAGACCTTTGTGAGAATTTGGGATCTTCCTGGATCAATGGTACGTTATGGATTTTCACATGGGAGATGGTTCAAGAAGGGTTTAAAAATTGTAGATGACTTACTTAGTGGTTGCTTGACCTCATCTAAGTAAGCCTATGTAGGTTCTTGTTTATATTTTTCCCTAGGGAATTAGAGATCTCCTCATAACTTTGGGGGTATTCTACATGGTGGCTACATGGAGATTATTTCTTGCTTAGAGAACGCCCTACTTATGAAGAGGAGTGCTTTTCATCCCATAGGAGGACATTCAACACTAGAAAAAATAGGGTAGCTTGGATGCTTGCATGGATTCTTGGAGTTGACTTGGGAATTCCTGAGTTGCTATAGGGTTCATATAGAGGGAGTGAACCTAGTGGAGTAGATGGCTTAGGAGGATTATTGGAGTCTTTGGAGGATTGTAGGAGGAGACTTTCACTCATATCATGGAGTTCCTTTTCATTTGGAACCTTTCTTGTAAATATCATCACCTTTGATCTTAACATGTGTACTATTGGAGTGTATCACTCCACATGTGTGAGCCTACACGTGTTAATATATATTGTGTTGAAATATTGTAACTATAAAGAGTATTATATTTATTATTGAGTTATTATTCATTAGATCATTCCCCTTTTGTGGATTGATCATGTCAGGCATTGTAATTGACCAAATCCCTTTTTTGGATTGGTCAAACCCTAAATATATTGTGCAACTTAAGAAGTCGCCCCCCAGGCTAATTAAAGTGGTTTTAACCACTAAGAAGACAAGTCAGCCCTACCCAGTGAAGAGAAATCTTTCTAACACCTACCAGTTCGTATAAATAAAGGAAGACAACACCTCATTTTTTCACTCACTCAATGCGTAAGTTTGGTAGCTATAGTTGGGAGAAGAAGCAAGAGAGAGGCGCATTTCTCAGTGGAGGATATTCTCTAGAGTTTGGTTTATTGTCTTGGCATTGTATTGGCTATATATATTAAAGAAGTTTTTGCTGGGTTTTATCCCCCATGAGGGTTTCCCAGGATAAATGTTGTGTATCTTGTGATTGTGTTTCTTTCATTGATCCTATCTATGCTATGGTTATCTAGTAAATTTAAAAGAAACCTAATAATAGATTAAACCTTAATATATTGCTTGTAAGAGAATAGGCCCCCATTTTCCTATCATATGTATAGAAGAGGGATGTATTCCTTTCCTCACTTATAATCACTCATTCATTCTTCTTTATTCTTGCGTAGAGATTTAATCAAGAGGAACACACCACTTCTCCTCTCTCACTTGGATATTTTTATGCACACTCTTTGTCTTGGATATTTTTATGCACTCACTCTCTCTCTCTCTCTCTCTCTCTCTCTCTCTCTCTCTCTCTCTCTCTCCTCGAGTCACTAGGGTTTATTAATCTTGTTGGAGCATCTTGAGGACTAGGGTTAGGGTTTCATCCCTTGAATATTTGGAGATTACATTTTTTAGATGGAACCTTAGCTTGTACTTGGTGAAGAGAAGAAGAAGAAGAGATGTATTTCCTTGGAAGACATGCTTGTTGGATATCATTGGTGTGAGGTAGCGTTTTATTTGTTTTACCTAGATAGGTTTTGGAGAAATAATTATTATCCTTGTGATAAGAAGAATCTTTGAGATGAAACCCTAAGTTTTACTCGATGAAGAAAAGAAGAAGATAATTTTCTTTTCCTTGGAAGACATGCATGTGTGATGCATGCTTGTTGGATCTCCTTGATGTAAGATATGATTTTATTTATATTCCTTAGCTAGGTTTTTGGAGAGCTAAAGGATTGTATCATCCTTGTGATAAGGAAATGGTATATTTGTGTAAATTTCACATTTTATTTTCATTAATCTATATTAATCATGGTTTGTAATTTCCAACACTATGTATCTTGTTGATTTGACATAAGTTAGGGTGAATATGTTAATTTATTTAGCATTATAATTGAAGAATACAAGGGTGGATTTGTGGTTGTTTCACAATTTTCCAAAGTTTTTTCAATAAAGATTCATTCCATTACTCATTTAAGTCACTTGTGCATTTGTAGCTATGATAAGTAGTGTGTTGATCATATATAGGTTATAGTGAATGAACCTTTGTTAAGAAAAATAAATACAATATATTTGAGTTCACTAAAATGCAACCATACGCCTTTATTTTGTTAAGAAATAGAACAAACAAGACCATAATTTGGTGGAAAAGAATTTAATCCATATTCAAAACATGTATTCATCCAATGATATCAATATATAGTACATGTATTTGACCACCTTTAGATCTATATCTCACTGACAACTAATCAATGTATAATGACAAGACCTTATAAATATATAAGGATGAAAAATCATAAGAAGGTGATCTTGGACTTTGTGATTGTCTAGAGACTCAGTCTAACATTCCTCCCCTAAATCAAAATTATGAATAGTCATACTAGTAAGGAAACATGAACTAGTGTGTAAACTATTATCATCTTCAATATTCAATATGAAACATATGAACTGAGATTTGATGAAGATATTATTGAAAAATGCCAATATGAATGTTGAATGGTTAATCTAAAATGAACTTTGAAAGAGAGAAAAAATTATGGAAGTGAATAGATTCCATGTTTGAACAATCCCCTACTAGTTATGAACAAATAGGATCACCATTCTACTATCAGTGAAAAAATAAGATCATTGAAGTGTTCTCTAGATTTAGAGATAATTAGGTGATGAAAAACACCCCAATGAATAGTTTAAGGGCACTCAAAATATTATAGATTTCATGCTATATCTTCTCAAATATGTTGATTTGAAGATATTGATTTAATTTGAATGAATTGTAGATAGTCTGTTGAGAAGACTAGTTTTCATGCTGGAATTTCCAAATTCAGATTGAATTTTGATTGATACGAATTTGAAACATGAAGGATGGATATAATAATTGGTATTCCCCATATTAGGTGCAAGGTGAGAAATATGCAAAATCGATCCAAGCTTGAGCGTTGGAATCTTCTTCAATAGCTATTTCATAACTATACTTGATACCATGTGTTTGGTGGTTTTGGTTGATGACTAACCAATTTCATCAATGCTTGTGATGGTTTTGGTTCACCACTAACCATTTTTGCAATATACTACCCCCTTGAAGGTGAAAGAGAGATCAATTGTGTCTTCATCGGTGTACTCCCATCCTTGAGTGCAAGAACATACCTTTATTTTTTACTCATGTATCAACTCAAAATACATGTATAATTAGGCTCAAACCATTCCCAAAATATTCATCCAAAAAAACTATTTGAAAGCCTTTTTCTTTTGTGATTTTTCCTTGCAGATGTGTCTTTACTTGTGTTTGATTTGTCGATTCCATTGTGAAGAATTAATTCATCCATAATGAACTATTTTATTTTTAGCCTTGTTTTGACATTTGTCTTAATTATGATTTGTATTCCCACAATGAAGACAAGGATGGGGATCAAAACATTGATTCTCCATGTGACAAGTTTGATGACAATGTTATCACTTAGCATTCTGATGTTGAATTGAAACATATGAAGTTGAATAACTTTGAAGGAATCATGAACTAAAGAAGTGGATTGGTATAAAATAGTTGGGAATATGAAAGGTGACTTCCTTATCATATTTGAATTCTATTATGAGTTTGTTGTCATGGATTTCTTATCAATGCCTCATGATAGGCTTGGAAATATCATTCATGACAATTTTATTTTGTAACATTAAAATAAAATTCAAGTCTTCTTTCACTAACACTACTTCTAGTATCACTCACTTCTTCTTGTGACTCATATTCAACCACACTTGTGCTCATCAATTCATTGTATGATGGATAATTCCATCTCATAACCTAGTAAGGAATCATCAACCATCTCGTTTATTTAATTTTTATAGACCATTTCCATTACTTTAGATCATTTGTGTCACAAGTAACAATGAGAATTTTCCTTAGATCACATGTGTCACAAGTAAAATCCATCATTTGCATTAATTCATGTGTGTCATAAGTTTAACTAATACAAGAAACATCAAACTTTTGTATCTTGTGACACATATTAGGATCAAGTTTGTATCAGCCATTAATTAACAAGTAAACTAATACCTTTTGTATTGGTTTTTTTTAATCACAAGTTGCATCAACCATGTTTTCAATTTGTTTCTTGTTATCCCCCAATGGGTAACTACGTCAAAGGCACCCTCACAAGGGTGTTATGTTGATGATTGCATGAGCTTCTCTTGCTCATTTTCTCCAAACTCAGACTATCTTCTCAATTTCTCCTTAAAATATGTGATTGTGCTAGCTCAGTGGTCTTATATAATATCTCCTCCCTCACTCCTCAGAGGACATATGTGCTTATGAATGGTACAATATGGTTTTCAATATGCTCTATTTGATATTCCATGCATTGGTGTCTTGGATATGATGCTATAACTTCTGAGTTATTCATGAAAGTGGTAAAAACTGAAATGATATCCAATAACACCTCATAACATTTATAGTTTAAATGTTTTCCTCACCAAACCATGGGGGACCATAGTTTTCCTTTAGAAGTGTCATCATTTCTCAGGTCAATTCATACTACTAGGAAACTAGTTGAGGTAGTTCTTTCCATATCCTAACCACGCTTAACACTTTTTTTTTTACCCTTTCACTCCATTCCATCCATAAAAAGGTTTTTCTTGATCATGTTTGGCTTACAAAGTGTCACTAGAAGGTCTAATTTAAAAAATACTAAGTCAATAAAGTCAAAAAGGCTATAGGTGAAGAGAAATAAAGTTCAAAGACAAAATATTAAATCTTGAGCAATGCCACCTTGCTATCAGGCCAAAATTCTAGTCCCATGCTTGTCTATGAATAACTCAAGAAAAAGGTTCATGTTCAATAAAATGAACAGATAAAGAAAAAGGAAAAAATGGGGTAATAAGAAACAGTGATGAGGAAAGGTAACTCAATAATAAATCTCCCTCTTGAAGGATACTATATAAAATCCTATCTCACTAAAAGCTAATTGAATAAAATCATAAATACTTATGAAACATGTTAAATGACTTTGAAGGTCATCACATGAAGTTTTCCACTTCCCCTTTTCCATAATTATTTATCCATCACCTGCCAGCTTTTACTTGGGGGCTTAGGAAATACTCATTGTTCTAGGACTTGTCACATGTATAAGGGTTAATGTTTTTCCCCTTTGGTAAAACTTGGGAAATTTCTAAATCTAACCTTTATTGTTATGTTGTGTTAAGATAAATTACTATGTGTACATCACCTAATGAAATGCAAAGAAGTTGGACCCACCACTTCAAGTGGATGTTGTGCATTGGAATCCATGTACCATGCCTTGTGATCCGTGACACTGCATTGGGATCCATGATGCTGCCTTGGGATTCATGCACCTATATTTGTAAATATCTACATATACTGGGATCTATGTACTTCATTGGGATACATGTAACTACATTGGGATCCATGATAATGCATTGAGGGATAACAATGATGCCACATCATCACAACTACCACATGGACCATTCCATGATGATTCCCTTGCCCAGTTGGATGCCTTGACATGCATGCATGCTTGATTACTCCCTCTTGGACCACACATGGGAGGTTGTTTAAGAAATTTGAGGACACCTAGGAGGTAGTTATACATAGTCACCAGTTGTTGAAATGATTACATCATAATGTGGTATTGACCACATTATTTTGTTTGAGGATTTCTCGAGTTGAGGAGCCAAAAATTCTATACTACATTGTATTCTCACCATGGAAGTCCCACACATGTGGTATGAGGTCATGCATATGGAGTTTTTTACTTCTTGATGTGACCACGTCATTGTTCTTGGGAGTTAGTTGGAAGAGCGCCCCAGTTTTTGAGTCCATTATTGACCATATCTTCACTCATATCTTGGACATTGACACATCTTCTTCAGTAGGGTGCAATTTTCCTAGCCCCTCTGGACCACACACATGACCAATTTTGTTGCACATTTGGCCATTTTTGGTGAGGTGCTCATGTATTGGAGGATTATGTGGGTGGTTTATGTCCATTTGTTGTATTTTTCTCATGGTTTTGACTTGAGTTAATGGTTTTTGGCTCATGTTTTTGAACTTTCACATTGTATTAAGAACCTTGTATCGAGGAGGATCCTCACCTATATAAGAAGGATGCCTCTTTCATTTTCATTAGTTGGATCTTATTGAGAAAACTTTCCTACAAATTTCTTTTGCATCTATTATTTTTAAGGGTTATTTAGAATATTTTTTAGGTTTCCTAGAGGACAAAGATACTGCAGGGCCAAAGAAGGGAACCTTACTCCACTTGAGAGGGAAATCAAGGTATACTTTTCTTTCCTTATTCCAAGTGACCATTGATGTTTTTTTCTCATTGCATTGAGGTAGAATTTCCTAGGGCTCTTCCCTCTTGCCTTGGCCAAACTTTGATATCATCTTGATAGTACTTGCATAGGTTTCATAGAGGACCTTCCCCCCATCTACCCTTGAAGAATCCTACTTAGCCCCATCCAACGCTTGAGAGGAAATCATCTTTGGTTCCCTAAAAATTGTCTCATCTTTGAACATAAAATTCACCTAGAGTTTTGTAAGGACCCCATAGCCCTTTTTAGGCATTGGTCTATCTATAGCTTTAACCAAAAATTCCAAAAGAAATCATTTCCATTTCCTTTTTATTTTTTTAGTTTTGGAATCTAGGGATTTACTTGTTTGATATATTGAAGCTAGGTTGCTATATCTAAGTGTTTTCATAAGCTATATCTTATAAATCTTGGATATTTCTCATGCTAATTGGTATTTTAGGATTTATCTTAGATTTTGGCATGATCTAGGGTATTCATTATCTTTTGTCTTAACTTAATTGTGTTGTGGATCCAACCCTGAGTAATAAATAAACTCTAAATCGCTTGACTTCACATGTTTCTTTGAGTTTATCATGCTTGGAAACACAAGTTTTGAGTATTAGTCTTGCTTCTTTCTACTTCCATTCACAATGTTGATTGGAAACATTTGGATACTAAAATAATTCATGCACTCTAAACAATCAAATCTGTGTCACAAATGATGCAACATATTAATCTATGAGTGGTCAACTTGTATTTCGGTACTTGAATACATTTTTGAGAATTAACATCTTGGTTCTTGAATACATTTTTGAGAATTAACATCTTGATTCTTGAATACATTTTTGAGAATTAACAGCTTGGTTCTAAGACTCATGTTTTCAAATATGATCTTAGCTATTGTGAATTTGGTTTGCCTAAACACACAAGAACACTCTTAATGCTCACACAAACACATGGATGCATGGAATATTTAACACTTCATCTCTTTATCACTGGCTATGAGGGTTTGATATTCTAAAGAATGGTCATACACTTGTATTAACATATTATCTCATGCCAACATAAAGGCTTCTCCATGATTTACATGCTCAAATAAGACAAAACAATTCCTTAAGTGCTTGAATTATCCACTCAATAAATCTAGTGTTTGTCGTTTTTGGGCACTCATTCTTACTCCTGAAGTTTGATGTCTTGGTTCCTTTTTCAGATTTGAGTTTATTAACGATGAATATTGCATATCCAATGACATAAAAACTTATTTGTTTTTCATCTAGATCTCTTTGGGTGTCAATTTTTGAGTGTTAGTGACAAGGGTTTACGATTTTGCAGTGGTTGAATTTGTGTTTAAATACCATATCTACGGAAAGTGCTTTAACACATTTGACATATTAAGAATCATCTCAAGCAAATCGATGATCAATATTGATGGGCGTTTTGGTCTATAACCCCAACAAGTTGACATATTTATTATGGTTTCATTTACAACTTTGTTATCTTGAATATTGTAAACTCTTTGAGATGGTTTGGATCCTAGTTTGTACTTGCAATAATTCTTGAATACTAATAATAACACTCAATGGTACATGTCTAGAATCGCCGAATGGGTTAATATTTTTCTCTAGTGCACACATACACACAATCCATACAGTGAATAGTATCTTAGATATAAATGTCAATACATGTGAGAATTCATTGAAGACATATCAGATGGTTGATTATGTTTGTTCACTATTGGCATCATTTAAATCTAATGGAAAACATATGGTAAATGTTGTCGCTATAATATTCTCTTGAACACTATGGTAAAGGGATTCACTCTTTGAGTGTTATGATGCATTATATAAATCACTATTATCATGATTTAGAATTCTCCTTAAATATCACTGTTGAATGACCTATGCTTGGCTCACATTTATCGATATCACTCTATCATCATGTGCTTTGAATGTCGCTAATGGATCATTTCCCTATTTGGTTATAATTTTCTCTACATATATGATTACAAGAGTGCTTTAAATGATGGCATTTTCATGGTTTTATGAGTATTTTTCATGGTTTTATGAGTTTCACATCGCAATTACACGTTCTCACTATTGAATGATACAAGACCTTGTACTTCCTTGTGGTATGTTTGATTGTCATATTCTGCTTTAGGAAACAAAGATAATGTGCTTATGTCTATATTATTTTTTCAATGTGGAAGTAATTTTTGTTGTACAAATTGGTCTCATAACCTAAGAACATTCTAAACCTCTATGGTCAAGAAAATACATTAATGATATACTTGCTAATGTTAACTATGTTGTCCTAAGTGATTTAACTCTATTTCTCACTACAACATTACTTTAGTTTACTATTGCAAGCACATGATATATGGCACATGCTCTCTTTCATAATGGAATGATGTCCCAATAACAACATTTATGCTCTTAACTCATGGTGAATGAATGATCTTTGAATTTCAGTTGCAACTTAACTCATGATCTACTCTCAAGTATTATCTTGTCATTGGATGACATAATGATTTGAGTTTAATGGTCACTTGTCATTGTATGTTTGGATATACGTGTAACACTTTTATGACATCTTATGGTTCTATGGTTCATTGAGAAATATCTACTTTTAAATTCCAAACATAATTTTGTCATATGAATGAACACATTGGTCTAAGATAAACACGTTTAAAACTTGTTCCATATTGATTGTTTGATATAATTATCCATGAGAGTGGGAATATTATTGAATTGGTAAAGTCTTTTTCAACCCAAGTTAGAAGAGCCTCCCTCCTTCACTACACGATCTATATTAGTTTGATCTTTAGGAACATCGTCCTTAGGTTAAGAAACCCCTTCCTTAACCTTAAAGTGAGAGGCAAGGCCACCAAGGTGACAGTGCGTGGCTTGCCTAGTAGCTACCTCTAGGATCTCATACATAGGGTTGGAATTTTCCTTTAGCTAAAATTTGAGCGGTAACACTCTTCATTTTCAATTAATTTTAGTTGAAGTGCTTAATCAATTTATCCTTCATATCCTATTTTTTGTGAGGATCAACAACCCGATTATCCAATTCATGTAAGGATTCATGCAATTCTTTAATTTCTTGATTAGTGTTTACCAAACACTTTCCTCCTTTCCCCCCTTTAGATTTTTCAGTTGTCACACTCGCTTCTGCTCACTTGCATGTGTTGATGTTTTGGTAGCTGCGGGAGGTATTAACCTCCAGTATAACCTTTGTACTTATATTAGATTTTTTCGGAAGCAAGAGAACCATTAAACATATGTGGAATTACCCTAGAAGAGAAGTTGGCCCAAGGAGAATAATAATAAAGAATAGAAAACCCTAAAAAGAGAAGTTGACCCCACCTAGAAAAGTCACTTGGACAGGATATTATAAATAAGGAGGCACCTTATCTCATTTGGAAAATCTCACTCACTTACTCAACTAGTATGCAAGTCTAAGGAGTTGTTGTTGTAGCAGAAGGAGGCATAAGTCTAGAGAGATTAGTGCACCAGTTGTCGTGGAATATTCTTAGTCTTTCTGGTATCTCTCTTATGCACTTTTCTTGGTAAACGTACGCTTCCATTAGTAGAGGTACATTCTCTCGGTATTGTGTCGTTGTTGTAGCAATGGTGTTTATGGTTAGGGTTTATCTGTTGGTTCTAGTGTGGACTTGCAAGAATCATTCTATCTAAAACAAGTTGATGTGCTTGGGGGTGGCATATGTGAATGCCTATGGCTGGTTGACAATGATGTGAAATTTTCTATTAAACAAGCCTACCAAAATTTTAACATGGTTTCAAAGCTAGTTTCCTTCGTAACAGTCTAACCACTGAAAGGAAGATCCTTAGTTTCCCCCATTATCAAGCTCATTGAGAACTTATTGAACTCACTAAGAAGGTCACCTAAGGAGGGCACATATTTTCCATGGATGAAATCTATAGTCTTCCAAAGTTGAAAATTGAGTGGGAGATGAGACAGCATCAATTGTAGTGCCAATTGTAGCACCAGTTGTAGTGCCAATTGAAACACCAATTGCAGTGCTAGTTGCAGTTCCTATGGTCCACTGAAGTTTCTGGTAACTTGTTGAGAAACTTGTTGAAATAATGCTAAAATTATTCTTTCCCTAGATCAACTCGCTATCCATTCTTCTGGTAGTTATGGTTTGTGGTTTTGCAGTAACAACAAACCCTAACGCAAATTTGTTGGTAATTTTCAGTGAAGTGTTGGTCCTAATTTTTAGTTGTCCTAGTGCACCCTACCCTAGCGCATCTCTAGCTATATTCATATTGCAAGTTGGAGAACTTTGAAATTTTTGGGTTCGTTATTGCTTGTTGTTGACTATCGTTGCTTCCGGAGGCATGTAATTTTATATGTTTAAATTGTATCACTATCTTGAGGGTGTTTGTAGGAGAAGAGATCTTTTGTACAAGAAAAAATTGTAGATCTAGAGGGATATTAGATCCAACAAATTCGGAGGAACAACTGTAACGATCCCCTCGACCAACCTGAGGCCGAGGTACGCCACTCCAGAGAAACAACTGATGCTCTGATGCCAGTCGGTAACATTCCTAGCCATCAGGCTGGGACATGATACTTTAGGGAACATCTTTCGTTCCTATACTGTGAAACATATAGTAGCATACCCAATAGTCAACTAATAAATGCCACCTAAATTTACTCTTTAGACTGCATGCAACTAAAACATATACATACAACATGCTCACGGAAGCTTTACATCTAACATAAACAAACAATTACTTTTTGTAACATGACTTTTATATTACAAATAACATTAATTACCGATATGCATCATTTACAGAAAACTACCCATAAGCACACAAGCATTCATAGTCACATATATGATAAAGTTGTAACATGGGCATATAAATAACAAAACAACATATCCATATATCATACAATTGGTACTTATCTTAGAAAGGTTGTCACAAACTGCTTATAGACCATCCATGAACCTCTCAGCCATAGATTACACTGTTCATCATTCTCAACAGTGAATCACCCCCGAGATGGGACTAAACTCCACCTAGGGTAAAGGGATTCCTATCCAGGCTAAGGCTCATGGACAACATGAAAGAATCCATCTTAGGTACTCACTCAACTAATAGCCTACAACCTCTCATTCCCCACATGCTTGTCCCACCCAAGGAAGTGTGCCCCTTCTCTACTCAACAGTCCCTCGGTTGCCCCACTTCCCTTCCAGGGCTTCAACAACAGGCTCGACCGGAAGTCTCAGAGCGTTGTAGATATAGTTTAACACCTACAGAAATCAATCCTCAACAATTCTCTCGCCCAGAGAATTGCTCACGGGCCCGACAACCCGCTTCTTCAATCTCGTTCCAAGCTAACCAGGTACACAAATTAAAAGGGATGGGGAAAGAGGTTTCAGAAAGGTGGGATGGCTATCACAAGGATAACGAAATGTATGAGTGAAATGGTCATAGAGACATTGATTGGATAACTGAGTGTGTTTTTGGGAATCATTGTGAAATCTTTGTCAAAACAATGGTCCGTCC
>JZKD02S0373918.1:702982-726710 GCA_000966675.3 Picea glauca | reverse complement strand
CAACTGTAATGCTTAAATTTCTCTAATGGTTACTACCCTAGGAATTCCCTGCACTTTCCTTTGGTTCCCTTCTTCATCCAAGCAAATGAATGCTTTGTTATTACAATCCAATAGAGCATGATGTGGGTCCGACCAATCCATCTCAATTAAACAGTCATAGTAACCTAAGGGTAAGGTGTTCAAATATGCCCTGGTATTTAGTCCATTCATGTCTATGAGGTAGGACTTAACCATATCATTAACTTTTCTTCTGGCTCCTGTAGCCAGTTGCACCAACCAGGATTTCCCATTCTTGCTTCTTGGTAAATGAAAACTTTCCACCATCTTTGTGTCTATATAACTATGGCTAGCTCCTGAATCAATTAAAATAGTAAGGGTTTGGTTGTTGATCATACCTTCCACTTCAATCATGTGGGACTGATACTCTGCTTGGTTGTTGTCCAGGGTTGCATAAATCCTTAGCATATTTCTGCCCATTTCCTCTATTGTCTCATCTCGTTGTACATTTGAACAATCCTACCTTTTTCACCTCTGTGAGGACAATTTTTGAACCTATGGTCTCCTTTACAACCCCAACATTGCATAGGTGGATGTCTTGGCCCTTAACTCCCTGTGTCAATCACTCTAGTTTCCTTATGTGTTTGCTACCATTGTGGATTATTTCTAAAGAATGGCAGCTTAGCTCCCTTCTTCCTCTGTTCCATCTTGAATTTCTTATTGTCTTCCCAAGCCTTTTGGAAAGCTTGTCTTTCTTTCATCTGGTCATATAAGAATTTATCTCTCCTTATGGTCTCTTCTAATGTCTTGGGATCATCATACTGTATTTTTTCACGGATGAATGATGGCAGTCCACTTAAGTACCGTTGAATCTTGACTGTCTCATCCTTAATGATAGAGACATACTTCAACAGTTCTAGAAACCTTCTCTCATATTCATTTATGGTCATACTTCCAAGCTTAAGTTCAAATAACTCTTTCATTTTCTCATAGTATCTCTTGGTCAAGTATTTCTTCTCAAAATACTTCTTGAATTATCTCCAAGTAACACTATTCTCTACAATGTGTTGTACCTGCACAAGTTGATCCCACCACATGGAGGCCTTTCCTTTGAGTTGATAGATAGCGATTCTACCTTCAACATGGGAAGAATAATTATACAATTGAAAATACTTCCTCATGCCTAGAAACCATGTTTCAGCATCTTCATCCTTCTTGTGCTCACCATCAAATGTAGGAGGTTTGATTTTGTTCATTTCTCCTCGCAGCTCATCCACCCCAGATCTCTTATACCTTCTGACAGGGGATAGACTTGAGCTGTTGCCTGCTCTCTTATGGGAATGCCTATGGGGATGATGGTGATGTCTACTAGCACTTTTTACTTCTCCCTTATCCTCTGAATATTTGTGACTCTCAGATCTACTTGAGTTACTCTTCTTAACCAATTTATTCTCTATTTTGTTCAAACCTTCCAATAGCTTCGTGTTGAAGTCATCCTGCTACTCTTTGTCTTTCATAAGCTTTTCATTATCATCTTTATGGATTTGGACATCCTTCTGAAAATTCTTAATGGTCTCAGCCATATTCATATCTTCATTCTTTTCTTCTCCATGTCCATTAGAGTTCGTTCCTTCCATGCCCAAATGGACATCCATCCCTATGCTCTTCTTTGGATGATTGTAATTCCTCTATGCCTCTTCCATTCCTATGGACTCTGCACTGGTCCGACCTGACAGAGTTGTTGTTAATTCTACAAAACATGCATCCATCGAAACTAATCAGACTAACCAATCAACAATTCATGAGAATATGCACCATTTCGATTCAACATACACATCAACCTTATCACTCCTAGTTTCTTGGTGTTATCACCATGAAAATTCTAGATAAGACCCAAGTCTTGAGAACACTGACGCGCAGTGTCTTCCGAGATACACTTACAGAAGAAGGTGGTATTTTCGAAACCACTTTTGCCAAGACGCGGTGTCACGTGTCTCAACATGTCAAATCCACCACTCATGGAGTGAGTGACAACTAGTCAAATCACCCTGCTCCATTCGTTCAGTACTTCACAACCATGTGATGTCAGCTGAACGTTTCCATGTAACAAACTCAAAAGCTAATCATTCGAAATGGATTGGTCGAGCATGGAAACCCAACGCTTCTTGTACGTAATATGTCTGTGCTTCATAAATGGAGTTCTATAATTACCACTCCCCAAGTATGAAGATATCTACGTATCCATAACTGTAGTAATATTCAAGCTGCTCGACTTCCTTCTCTCTGTAAAGACGTAATTCCGTATCCCCAACCTGAGATACATGGACAAAGCTAAGTTGAGTGAGACTGGTTATTGAAGCAATATGTTAGGCTTTCCTACGAATAAGGAGGAAAGGGTCCTCGTGCACCTTCTAGAAACTAAGTTCCACACAGAGCTGGTTATAGACTCACGATTGGAGGTCAGGCTGAATCCCATTATAAAGGATTTAGTCATCAACAGGCCAGTCGCTAAGAAGAAAAGGAGTAAGAAGCATAAGAAGGAGGAATCTATGGTTGAAGCGACCGAAAGTGTTGGAGAAAATCAACCGGTCTAGTTAGACTCTTCTTTAAAGGCGGAGATTGCTAAGTTGAAGTAAGTCTTCAACTAAAATAATCATGTCTCAACGAATTTTCAACAGCCAATAGTGGAGTTAAAGAGTACAACATATGATAGGCCTATTCTTCAATGACCCTTTTTACAACAAGCTAACTGTTGTCATCACCGTTTTGTAATTTTGTGATTAATATGATTATATAAATACATAAATTTTTTTTTTAAACTGTTTTATTACAATTTCTATTTGGTGATGTTATGACTCTTGTTTTCTTTTATAATAGTTTTTTCTTGTAATCTTATATTTTATTTTCACCTGTCTATATCGGAAGAAATTAAATTCGAAATTAATGCTTCAATGCGGTTATGTGCTTATTTTTCTTTTATTATAATGCAATTTTAAACTCAAACTCCTCGCCTTCCAAGTGACTTCATGCGCATTAACTTGACCTATTCATTTATATTATCATGCATAGAAATATTACAAGGTAAATGCTTCTCCATGCACTTAAATCTACTGTGCATTTCTTCTTCATCGTACCAACTACTTACGTGCACTATTATGGCGTTGTGTGTCAATATCCACTGCGCACAATTTCGATACCGTGCACCAATATTCCACATGCATTTTCATCCTATGCATGCACCATGTCAAGTTTAACATACTCCTTCGCACTCAAATATCTGTGCATACTACTAAATACACCATCACAAAACAACTTATACTCATACTTATGAGCGTACCAACAAAACTCCTCTACGTTAAGAAATACTTGCGCACCCCATGTGCACCTTACTATGTGTGTTCTTATTGCGCAAGGCTAATTTCAGCACGTGCATCTACACATAATAATCTTCCGTGCAGTGCCACAATTTACCGCACACACTGGCACGCCACAGTTTCCCATGCAGTACCAAATTTACCACGCGTGCAAGTACGCCAACCTTTTCCAAGGCCACTTTATGACTCTAATTCTGGTCACTTCGAAGTTACTTTTCTGTGAATATTCACTTCGATTGCACCCTTCTAGTCCATCCAGGCTCAGTGTTGAACCGAGGCTATGATACCATACTGTAACTATCCCCTCGACCAACCTGAGGTCGGGGTACGCCATTCCAGAGAAACCACTCATGCTCTGACGCCAGTCGGTAACATTCCCATCCATCAGGCCGAGACATGCTACTCTAGGGAACATCTTTCATTCCCATACTGCAGAACATATAGGAGCATACCCAATAGTCAACTAAGCAATGCCACCTAAATTTACTCTTTAGATTGCATGCAACTAAAGCATATACATACAGAACGCTCATGAAATCTTTACATCTAACATAAACAAACAATTACTTTCTCTAACATGACTTTTATATTACAAATAACAGTAATTACCAATATGCATCATTTACAGGAAACTACCCATAAGCACATAAGCATTCATATTCACATATATGATAAAGTCGTAACATGGGCATGTAAATAACAAACCAACATATCCATATATCATACAATTGGTGCTTATCTTAGAAAGGTTGTCACCAACTACTTACAGACCATCCACGAACCTCCCAGCCATATATTACATTGTTCATCACTCTCAACAGTGAATCACCCCTGAGCTGGGACTAAACTCCACCCAGGGTAAAGGGATTCCTCTCTAGGCTAAGGCTCACGAAAAATAGAAAAGACTCTATCTTAGGTACTCACTCAACTAATAGCCTACAACCTCTCATTCCCCACATGTCTGTCCCACCCAAGGAAGTGTGCCCCTTCTCTGCTCAACAGTCCCTCAGCTGCCCCACTTCCCTTCCAAGGCTTCAACAACAGGTCGGACCGGAAGTCTCAGAGTGTTGTAGCTGCAATTTATCACCTATGGAAATCAATCCCCAACAATTCTCTTGCCTAGAGAACTGCTCACGGGCCTGACAACCCTCTTCTTCAATCCCGCTCCAAGATAACCAGGTACACCAACCAAAAGGGACAGAGAAACAGGTTTCATAAAGGTGGGATGGATGTCTCAAGGATAACAGAATGTATGAGTGAAATGGTCATGGAGACATTGACTGGATAACTGAGTGTGTTTTTTCGAACCACTGTGAACTCTTTGTCAAAACGATGGTTCGTCCACTGGTTTCTCCCCGCCCCCCCCCCCTTCCTCTCTTCGAAAAACTCCCTATCTGAGAGAGAATACCCCGAGCTAAGTTTCCCCACGATATGAATGTATGTCCCCAACTTGACACTTGTCATATCGAAAGTTACTTTTTTCCACTTGTCCCCAACTTTAGAACTTAGGATAAAATTATCCATACTTTATGTTTTGGGAAATATTAATATAATATTCTCTTGAATTTTGACCCTCCCTTTCCCTAACTGGTGAAGTTCAGTCCCCCATCTCTTTTATCATGGTCAGTCTGCGCACAGTGACATATTTTATATTAATCACGAGTCATGTACAAAGTAGGCGCATTGGCTCTTTAACATCTAGGTGCGCTGGCCTAATTTCAAGGCATAATCATTATGGCTTATAATACTGGCTCACCATCCTATAATGCATATTATATACACAAAGGTTCACTGACTTTAATATTGCACGCACTTAGTTACTACGCGTTGTATCCTCTGTCTTTAAGGTTGCACGCACCTTAGTTACTACGTGCAGTATTTAGAAATGTGTACATTACATCCCTTTACTGTGCAGTATATGCGCGCACCATGCCATGAAAGGTGTATTACAAAAATGATGTCTAAATAGCTCAATAGCTTAAATATACTTGGATTATATTTACATTTGGGTTCGGCTGAGGGATATTACAACAACGCACTCTAGGTTTGAATGTTTTGATATGCCTCTAGTTGTTATGGCATTATTATGATATTATGAACATCTAGCTGTATTTTGATATGTTGAATTCAAACCTACGGTCAAAGTTAAATTTATAACTGACTTTAGTCAAAATATTAGATTGATTAAGGTTGAGTTTTTAGATTTTATTTGTATTATATTCCCTAACCCAGATTTATGTCAAGAAATCATACTGTCTTAGTACATGGGACAGGTTAGAGAGAATACTTGTCATCTTGAGTGAAGGAGACTCGGAAGAAAAGTAACAACACTCATTCTTGAAGATAAGACTCCAGGTTCTGGGTTTGATTGATTAAATTGATAAGTTTCCAATTTACACATATCAAGTTTGATAATTGCTACATTACAGGTAAACACTATAGTTGTGAAAACAATATTTGAAAGGTTTTATTACTTCTAGATACAATGAATACTTGGTAGCATGTGAGTAATATTGATATAAATGCTTATTGTACTTTTTTGCAAGATAAAATAACATCTCCTTTAGGAGATATTTCTTGTTTTGCTTCCAAACACGTCACCTTGGTAATGTTATGATGATTACCATGAAATTGTATTTTATTCTTGTTAACATAGATATGTTCTTATCAAAATTCTATTATACTGGAAATACTGTTTCTCTTGTTTCTCGTCTCGGGAAGGTTACCATGGAGGAACGATTGGTCACAACACTGGAAGAGTGTTGTTCATATTTCTTATTATTGCATTTTTTTATTTTGGCTCTTGCTCCAGGAATGTCACAAGTGATAGCTCTGAGAAGGAGTTACTGTGGCAATTGTTCTCATTATTTTTTTTATTATTATTATAAGAGTATTATTCTTTTCTACTATTTTCCCTCATTGTTGGTCTTGTTCCGAGAAGGTCACATATGATAAATCTGAGGGGAGATATAATGATGGTTGCAGGAGGAAACATATTAGATGGTCTCTATTTTGAGACATGGAGAAGACTATCCATATGAGAAGTTGTATACACGACCGTATACATCCATGTACCAAAGAAAAAGAGGATGAAGTTAAAACCTTCTGGCAAGAACAATACTTTTGTGAGATACAGAGTATCTCATATGGAGATTGATTTTAAGGAGAATAAGGCTCAAAATATGACTGAAAAAATCTATTTTATTTTAGTTGAGCACTCTTCAGATCATCAGGAAGAGTTAGTAGAGCTAGAAGGGCCTACCTTGAATCGTTACAATAATCAGGAAGAGAAAAGCATGGTCCCGTGAAACTTTGTAGGATGAAAATATATATAACATTGATGAGCCATATTATGAGAAGAAGTAGATGGATCCACCAGTGGTGAGGTAGGAAGGCACACCAAGTACCATCTCAGAAGGATCTAGAGTTCAAAGGGATTTATCCATCATGATTCAGTAGGGAGGAGCAACCTCCCCTGAACCATTCATAGGAGATTAGAATTCAAAAGAGATAATCACATATAGAGGGAGAAAATGGCTCCAAAGAGTATATAGAATCAGAGGGAGTCAAGATTCAGAGGAATCATGGAGACTTTGAGTGAGTCTGATCTCAGAGAAATTCAATGGCTTAGAGACTTTCATTCGGAAAGGATTCCTCCTCAGATTCAGATGGGAGAGAGAGACATATTCCAGGACTGATAGACAGGTACCATGAGTTGAGGAGGATATATCGAAGCTTCAGAGGATTCGAGGAGATATGAAACCTCCTGGGAATATTCTCTTGTTTCGGTGACAGAGGAGGAAGTCAGTCAGAAGGACTAGGATATGAATGTTTTCCTTGAGACCAAAAGGGAAGTCAATGGTGACTTCCAAATTTATCTACAAGATAAAAAATGTTGTTGATGGTAGCATAGAGATGTACAAAGCCTGATTTGTAGCCATAGGATTATCCGAGGAAGAGGGAGGATATTATGATGAGACACTTGATCCAATAGTAAGAACAAGTGTACATAAAGAAGCCACAAGATACATGAGAATGAGTCTCATGTCTATAGATTGAAGAAATATTTGTACGGTCTTAAGCAGAAACTCAGGGCAGGATATGCCAGACAATTATTTTGATGAGCCTGGGATTGGTTTCCCTTTGATATTGTATGACCTGTTTCTAACAAGGAACGAGAAACGTATCACTGAGTGCAAGAGAAAGGTTTAATCATATTTCGAGATGGAAGACCTGGGTATGATGCATTATTTATTGGGTCTATAGGTGTGGCATAAATCATATGAGATTTTCCTGTGCCAAGGAAAATATGTTGCAGAGATTCTAAAGAGATTCAGAATGATGGATTGTAAATCCATGACTACACCGATGGTGAAAAATATGAATTTATTGAGTGATACATATTTAGAGATAGTGGATGCCACCATGTATAGACATATGATTGGTTATTTTATGTACTTAATGAACACAAGGCCAAATATATGTTTTGTAGTGAACACATCAAGCCAATATATGGTCGAACCTAGACGTGTTCACTTGATTGCGGCAAAACATGTGTTAAGGTACCTGAAAAGTATGATAGACTTTGGACTCAGATATGTTTCAGATCGTGAGATAATCCTACAAGGCTATACTGATTCAGATTGAGCTGGTAGTGTCGCAGATCAGAAGAGTACATATGGATGTTGCTTCAGTTTCGGATTAAGTATGATCTCATGGTTCAACAGAAAGTAGACCAGTGTGGTGCTTAGTATGGTTGAGGTAAAGTATATAGCAACGTGTTTAGCTAGGAGTGAAGCAGTGTGGCTTTAGAAGCTTCTTGCAGGATTGTTTGATCTTGAGTTAGAGGCAACTTGTATCTGGTGCAACAACCATAATTGTGTGAAGTTGTCGGAGAACCTGATGTTTCATGAAAAGTCCAAGCATATCGAGACCAGGTACCATTATATTAGAGATATGGTGTAGAAGGGAGCAGTGAAGCTCCAGTATGTCGCTAAAATTGAGTATATAGCAGATGTGTTGACCAAGCCTTTATCAAGGGTGAAGTTTGTGTACTTTAGGGACAAGCTTGGAGTGATCCACAAGGACATCCCTCATAAGAGGGAGTGATGAGTCACATATGTGATTCTTGGGGAAGTAGCTCGCATAGTGTGATAGCAGCAAGTGTTCATTTATAGGAACATTATTGATTGTGTCACCAATCAACATGACCTTTCACAAGGTCAACATATGTCGAGCCTTCAAGGATAGCAAGTTTCCCAACTTTTCAAGTTGGAGGTCCAACCTATGTGGTTGGAGTTGTTTCCTAGCCTTGAGATAGATGGGTAGTGTGTGCACACTACATCACCTAACCCTCATGGTTAGATGCTCAGTCTCTGTGGTATGGATGATTGGTGTACCAACCATAAGAACTATCTCTAGGGATAGTTTCCATATTATGTGTGATCTAGTGAGTTGCAGTTGCCCAAAATCCATTTGGATTGGGTATTAGCATATTTATGTGTAAACTGGCTCAACTTCATATTCCATATTCTGTGTGAGCTGGATGGTTTCCTAGTTTTGTATGAGCTATATTCCTAGTTTTGTGTGAGCTATATGAAATCCATGTAATGACATAAGGTTCGAGAGGACGATGAGTTTGTGCCCACTAGAGAGATGATACATGTGTTGATGAGGCCCCATATGCATGACTGTGACATGACCATCCGATATCCTATTTGTGTGACTATGACAGAGAATGTGTGGCTATGATGGTGATACTTGTTACATGATCTATTTGATCATGAGATGGCTTGTGTAGCCATGATACTTGTGACATGATATGTTTGATCATGAGATAACCTGTGTGGCTATGGTGATGCTACCTATAGACTGGTCTACAAGACCATGTGAGTCTTTCCCATGCCATGTGAGATGGATGGATGTGATTGAGACCATTACATGAAGAAAATATTAGTTAATACCTCCCTAGATAAGAGGGAGTGTTGATTTTTTGGTATCTGCAGGAGGTATTAACCTCCAGTATAACCTTTGTACTTAGAGTAGAATTTTACGAAAGCAAGAAAACCATTAAACATATGTGGAATTACCCTAGAAGAGAAATCGACCCAAGGAGACTAATAATAAACAAATATAAAAATCCATAAAGAGAAGTCGACCCCACCTAGAAAATTCACTTGGATAGGATAGTATAAATAAGGAGGTATCTTAACTCATTTGGACACTCTCACTCACTCACTCAGCTAGTATACAAGTCTAAGTAGATGCAACTGCAATAGAACGAGGTGCAAGTCTAGAGAGAGTAGTGCAACAATTGTTGTGGAGTATTCTCAGTCTTTCTGGTATCTCTCTTGTGCGGTTCTCTTGGTAAAGGTATGCTTCCATTAGTAGAGGTATGTTCTCTTAGTATTGTGTTGTTGTTGTAGCAGTGGTGTTTCTAGTGTGGACTTGCTGGAATAATTATATCTAAGAAAAGGTTATTATGCTCGGGGGTGGCATATGTGAATGCCTATGGTTGGGTGATAATGATGTGACATTGTCTATGGTTAAATGAGCATACCAAAATTTTAACAACTTGCTTATATGTTTTCTTATGTGTCATGCTTTCTTGCACTTATTGGCTACCTTGGGGTGTTGGGTACTACAAATCATGCACTCCAAAGTGTGATTACAATGGATTTCTTTTATATTGAAAATAGCCTCCTTATTCAATTTTAAGCAATCATTTTTTTATAATAGGTTGTCAATTCAACCACTCAACCAATTGTGACTTAGAAAACTTTTGATTTACAATTTGCCACTTAATTTCAGCTATATCGAAATGACCAGTTTACAAATATTTTTAAAACAAAGTATTATTCAAATATGGCACTATCACAAGTCGTGAGAATATTATCACATTAAATATGTTTGCATGCTTATTTTCCAAATTAAAATGAGTGTCAAAAACAAAACCTAGACAAAAAACACCATCAAGTAATCATCCAAAATAAATTCATCCACCATACACGAACACAAATGTCCTTAGACCTCCTTATTCCAATTTCATGCCAATAATAAACATAAGGACCATTGCAAAATGAATAATTTTATTAAAAAAATTGACATAGGATGAAACTTTCAATTAGTCTTTCGTTCTCCTTTTCCTTAAGAAGATATTCTTCTTTTTTTAATGAGGTTTGTTCTCCTTTTGGATGAGGCGATAGAGGGCCTTCTTTACAATCCAAACTTACAAATTTGAAACTATACTTATTGAAGGATTAATAATGAATGCAAAACCCTTGATCAATTGTAAGTCTTTCAGCTTGTTTTCTCTTTTATAGTTTCATTTCAAATTTTTGAGAAAAAGTCTCACCAATTAGAAGAGCTCATTGTCATAATTTTCATGTTTTGATGCCTCACTTAATCTCTTTGTGATTGTCTATGGAATCATAGTCTAAAATGAACAACCTATGTTTGTGATATTCTATATCATCATTTGATAGAATGAAACCAAACTTTCCAACCTATTTTAATCATTTTAGAAGAAAACATACCTCAATGTTGGTAGCAATCAAGCTATGAAATAAGGAATTACAATATTGAAATAGGGGATTGAGTTCATTTATTTCATATTTTTTAGAGAGATTATGTTTTGTAGAATTTTGTTTAACATGTGGAGATAGAGGTATGGAAAAGAAAGTCCTAGAACACATCCCTCGTGTACTTCACCTTGTTCTCACGTGTTAACAATAGAGTTTACCAATCACAACAATACAAATACCGCAAATGTATGTTTCAAGTACATGCAACACCTAGTGAGATTTCATCCTTCTCGTACTTGAATTTTTGTTTGTGTTAATAGTATAATCAATGAACCACAACAATATAAATAAGACAAATGTGTTTTAAGTAGATGGGACTGTTATCCCCAATTTCTAGGGATAACTAAGGAGATTATGGCTCAAGGACCTTAGGTTACAGACATGGAGTATCGAGAGACTGATGGCTGACATCGTCCACTTGCACAGATAGAGGCCCACTTCACCACCGCATATCTCAGGTTCAACATGATGGTATCGACCACATCAACTTGCTTCCAAAAGACAATAGGTTTTTCTCCATGAGGTACAATTTAAGTATTGTGGTAAGTGTCACTTTAATATTTCAGGCATTTGAGTATGTTGCATTTAAAGTTGTTTTTTATTATAGAACATTTTCCTGGAAGTTATGATCCTTTTCGTGTTTCACCTTGTTGGTTGTCATTGCGCCCTAGTAAGTGGTCACCCTTATGGATGGGTTTGCTACTGGTAGGTCTCCTGGACAATTCATCGTGCCGCTCATGATCATAATTATCATTTTTCATCACTTCACCCCTTGTTCATATCCTTATATTTTGGTATTTTAGGGTGTATTGACCCAAGAAGGGATTATACCTCATTTCATGGGAAGAAGGGGATGGAGGCCCAAAGGTTTGTAGCTAGAAAAATATAAAATCCAATCATAAATCTTCTAGATTCTCACCTAGGGATCTTGAGGACAATAAAATGTCTCTCATAAGAAACTATTGGGACCTGTGAAAAATAAAAAATATAAAAATTCTAACCAAGGTAGAGCACGTGTGGGAAATGTTTTGCATTCTTAGATAGAAGTTCCACACATTTTCTTCAACTTGGGGAAGCATAATGTGACCATGATAGAGTGAAGGTGGGAAAGTCTTTTCATGCTTAGTTAGAAGCCCCGCCTTGGATTCAACCCGGAAACATAAAAAAAAAGGAAATAAATGGGCTTGGAAAAAGGATGCATTGAAAATGAAGGTGCAACACACCCTCTACAAAGGAACCCATAAATGAGAAAATACAAATCCTTGTATGTCATGAACCCCATGCCCAAACGTTTTAACTCCCCATCCACTTCATCTTATCCACATGACTTAGAGATGTTTCCACCTAGGAAACACTCTTTGACTTAAGGAATGATTCACTCAATAGGTAACTTTGTCAACCGTCCCAAACCTAAACTTGTCAAATTACATAGGGTCTTTGAGCCTTGTTTAATTTGATGAGGTAGTTTTTGATGTACATGATTGAATGGATCTTATATTAATTTTTATTTTACTTGCAATGATGCTTTGAATTGAGACCCTTGGAGGGTGCACTTCTCTATCTTTGCAGGACCTTGCTTGGTGGACAATTTTGGAGGAATGAGCCTAACTTGGGCTTCCTTGGGGCATGGCCCATAGGTTGGATACCATGTGTTAGAATGTTGTGCTTGTTTAACCATATACCGTAATATCCCTAGGATGAACCAATTGTAAATGTAATAATGTACTTAAGTCGGTGAGTTGTTTTGATATAATTTTGTATGCACCTTTCATGGCATAGTGCGCACAGGTACTACGTAGTAAAAATGATGAAATGAGCACATTCCAGGATACCGCACGCAACATATTAAGTGTGTGCGATGTTGAGGCCAGTGAGCCTTTGTGTATATGATATGTTTTATAGGCTGGTGAGCCAGTTATTATAAGATAAGATGCTTATGTTTTGATTAGGTCGGAAAGCCTAGATGTTAAAGGCCAGTGCACCTGTTTTTGTACATGTCTCATATTTAATATAAAATACATCGTTGNCCAAGAAGGGATTATACCTCATTTCATGGGAAGAAGGGGATGGCGGCCCAAAGGTTTGTAGCTTGAAAAATATAAAATCCAATCATAAATCTTCTAGATTCTCACCCAGGGATCTTGGGGACAATAAAATATCTCTCATAAGAAACTATTGGGACCTATGAAAAATAAAAAATATAAAAATTCTAACCAAGGTAGAGCACGTGTGGGAAATGTTTTGCATGCTTAGGTAGAAGTTCCACACATTTTATTCAACTTGGGGAAGCATTATGTGACCATGATAGAGTCAAGGTGGGAAATTATTTTCATGCTTAGGTAGAAGCCCCGCCTTGGATTCAACCCGGAAACATAAAAAAAAGGCAACAAATGGGCTTGGAAAAAGGATGCATTGAAAATGAAGGTGCAACACACCCTCTACAAAGGAACCCATAAATGAGAAAATACAAACCCTTGTATGTCATGAACCCCATGCCCAAACGTTTTAACCCCCCATCCACTTCATCTTATCCACATGACTTAGAGATGTTTCCACCTAGGAAACACTCCTTGACTTAAGGAATAATTCACCCAATAGGTAACTTTGTCAACCCTCCCATACCTAAACTTGTCAAATTACATAGGGTCTTTGAGCCCTGTTTAATTTGATGAGGTAGTTTTTCATGTACACGATTGAATGGATCTTCTATTAATTTTTATTTTACTTGCAATGATGCTTTGAATTGAGATCCTTGGAGGGTGCCCTTCTCTATCTTTGCAGGACCTTGCTTGGTGGACAATTTTGGAGGAATGAGCCTAACTTGGGCTTCCTTGGGGCATGGATCCCACAGGTTGGATACCATGTGTTAGAATGTTGTTCTTGTTTAACCATATACTGTAATATCCCCAGGATGAACCAATTGTAAATGTAATAGTGTACTTAAGCTGGTGAGTTGTTTTAATATAATTTTGTATGCACCTTTCATGGCATAGTGCACGCAGGTACTGCGTAGTAAAAATGATGAAATGAGCACATTCCAGGATACCGCACGCAGCATATTAAGTGTGTGCGATGTTGAGGCCAGGGAGCCTTTGTGTATATGATATGTTTTATAGGCTGGTGAGCCAGTTATTATAAGCTAAGATGCTTATGTTTTGATTAGGTTGGAGAGCCTAGATGTTAAAGGCCAGTGCACCTATTTTTGTACATGTCTCATATTTAATATAAAATACATCATTGCACGTAGACCGACCACGATAAAAGAGATGGGGGGCTAAACTCCACTACTTAGGGAAAGGGTGGGGCCTAAAATTTAAGTAAAAGGGATAAGATAGGGAGCTTAAGCCAAAAATGAATATTATATTAATATTTCTTAAATCATAAAGTATCGATAATTATTTTATCCTAAGTTCTAAAGTTGGGGACAAGTGGACCAAAGTAGATCACAACATGACAAGTGTCAAGTTGGGTACATGCATACATATTGTTGGGACTTAGTTTATTTTCATACCCCCCCCCATCATTCTTACCATCATCTTTTCCATCATTCCTTCCATCATTCAACCATGATTCCATGACCATTTTCACTCACGCAGTCAGTTATCCTCAGACATTCATTTCACTGTNGTTTCCAATTTACACATATCAAGTTTGATAATTGCTACATTACAGGTAAACACTATAGTTGTGAAAACAATATTTGAAAGGTTTTATTACTTCTAGATACAATGAATACTTGGTAGCATGTGAGTAATATTGATATAAATGCTTATTGTACTTTTTTGCAAGATAAAATAACATCTCCTTTAGGAGATATTTCTTGTTTTGCTTCCAAACACGTCACCTTGGTAATGTTATGATGATTACCATGAAATTGTATTTTATTCTTGTTAACATAGATATGTTCTTATCAAAATTCTATTATACTGGAAATACTGTTTCTCTTGTTTCTCGTCTCGGGAAGGTTACCATGGAGGAACGATTGGTCACAACACTGGAAGAGTGTTGTTCATATTTCTTATTATTGCATTTTTTTATTTTGGCTCTTGCTCCAGGAATGTCACAAGTGATAGCTCTGAGAAGGAGTTACTGTGGCAATTGTTCTCATTATTTTTTTTATTATTATTATAAGAGTATTATTCTTTTCTACTATTTTCCCTCATTGTTGGTCTTGTTCCGAGAAGGTCACATATGATAAATCTGAGGGGAGATATAATGATGGTTGCAGGAGGAAACATATTAGATGGTCTCTATTTTGAGACATGGAGAAGACTATCCATATGAGAAGTTGTATACACGACCGTATACATCCATGTACCAAAGAAAAAGAGGATGAAGTTAAAACCTTCTGGCAAGAACAATACTTTTGTGAGATACAGAGTATCTCATATGGAGATTGATTTTAAGGAGAATAAGGCTCAAAATATGACTGAAAAAATCTATTTTATTTTAGTTGAGCACTCTTCAGATCATCAGGAAGAGTTAGTAGAGCTAGAAGGGCCTACCTTGAATCGTTACAATAATCAGGAAGAGAAAAGCATGGTCCCGTGAAACTTTGTAGGATGAAAATATATATAACATTGATGAGCCATATTATGAGAAGAAGTAGATGGATCCACCAGTGGTGAGGTAGGAAGGCACACCAAGTACCATCTCAGAAGGATCTAGAGTTCAAAGGGATTTATCCATCATGATTCAGTAGGGAGGAGCAACCTCCCCTGAACCATTCATAGGAGATTAGAATTCAAAAGAGATAATCACATATAGAGGGAGAAAATGGCTCCAAAGAGTATATAGAATCAGAGGGAGTCAAGATTCAGAGGAATCATGGAGACTTTGAGTGAGTCTGATCTCAGAGAAATTCAATGGCTTAGAGACTTTCATTCGGAAAGGATTCCTCCTCAGATTCAGATGGGAGAGAGAGACATATTCCAGGACTGATAGACAGGTACCATGAGTTGAGGAGGATATATCGAAGCTTCAGAGGATTCGAGGAGATATGAAACCTCCTGGGAATATTCTCTTGTTTCGGTGACAGAGGAGGAAGTCAGTCAGAAGGACTAGGATATGAATGTTTTCCTTGAGACCAAAAGGGAAGTCAATGGTGACTTCCAAATTTATCTACAAGATAAAAAATGTTGTTGATGGTAGCATAGAGATGTACAAAGCCTGATTTGTAGCCATAGGATTATCCGAGGAAGAGGGAGGATATTATGATGAGACACTTGATCCAATAGTAAGAACAAGTGTACATAAAGAAGCCACAAGATACATGAGAATGAGTCTCATGTCTATAGATTGAAGAAATATTTGTACGGTCTTAAGCAGAAACTCAGGGCAGGATATGCCAGACAATTATTTTGATGAGCCTGGGATTGGTTTCCCTTTGATATTGTATGACCTGTTTCTAACAAGGAACGAGAAACGTATCACTGAGTGCAAGAGAAAGGTTTAATCATATTTCGAGATGGAAGACCTGGGTATGATGCATTATTTATTGGGTCTATAGGTGTGGCATAAATCATATGAGATTTTCCTGTGCCAAGGAAAATATGTTGCAGAGATTCTAAAGAGATTCAGAATGATGGATTGTAAATCCATGACTACACCGATGGTGAAAAATATGAATTTATTGAGTGATACATATTTAGAGATAGTGGATGCCACCATGTATAGACATATGATTGGTTATTTTATGTACTTAATGAACACAAGGCCAAATATATGTTTTGTAGTGAACACATCAAGCCAATATATGGTCGAACCTAGACGTGTTCACTTGATTGCGGCAAAACATGTGTTAAGGTACCTGAAAAGTATGATAGACTTTGGACTCAGATATGTTTCAGATCGTGAGATAATCCTACAAGGCTATACTGATTCAGATTGAGCTGGTAGTGTCGCAGATCAGAAGAGTACATATGGATGTTGCTTCAGTTTCGGATTAAGTATGATCTCATGGTTCAACAGAAAGTAGACCAGTGTGGTGCTTAGTATGGTTGAGGTAAAGTATATAGCAACGTGTTTAGCTAGGAGTGAAGCAGTGTGGCTTTAGAAGCTTCTTGCAGGATTGTTTGATCTTGAGTTAGAGGCAACTTGTATCTGGTGCAACAACCATAATTGTGTGAAGTTGTCGGAGAACCTGATGTTTCATGAAAAGTCCAAGCATATCGAGACCAGGTACCATTATATTAGAGATATGGTGTAGAAGGGAGCAGTGAAGCTCCAGTATGTCGCTAAAATTGAGTATATAGCAGATGTGTTGACCAAGCCTTTATCAAGGGTGAAGTTTGTGTACTTTAGGGACAAGCTTGGAGTGATCCACAAGGACATCCCTCATAAGAGGGAGTGATGAGTCACATATGTGATTCTTGGGGAAGTAGCTCGCATAGTGTGATAGCAGCAAGTGTTCATTTATAGGAACATTATTGATTGTGTCACCAATCAACATGACCTTTCACAAGGTCAACATATGTCGAGCCTTCAAGGATAGCAAGTTTCCCAACTTTTCAAGTTGGAGGTCCAACCTATGTGGTTGGAGTTGTTTCCTAGCCTTGAGATAGATGGGTAGTGTGTGCACACTACATCACCTAACCCTCATGGTTAGATGCTCAGTCTCTGTGGTATGGATGATTGGTGTACCAACCATAAGAACTATCTCTAGGGATAGTTTCCATATTATGTGTGATCTAGTGAGTTGCAGTTGCCCAAAATCCATTTGGATTGGGTATTAGCATATTTATGTGTAAACTGGCTCAACTTCATATTCCATATTCTGTGTGAGCTGGATGGTTTCCTAGTTTTGTATGAGCTATATTCCTAGTTTTGTGTGAGCTATATGAAATCCATGTAATGACATAAGGTTCGAGAGGACGATGAGTTTGTGCCCACTAGAGAGATGATACATGTGTTGATGAGGCCCCATATGCATGACTGTGACATGACCATCCGATATCCTATTTGTGTGACTATGACAGAGAATGTGTGGCTATGATGGTGATACTTGTTACATGATCTATTTGATCATGAGATGGCTTGTGTAGCCATGATACTTGTGACATGATATGTTTGATCATGAGATAACCTGTGTGGCTATGGTGATGCTACCTATAGACTGGTCTACAAGACCATGTGAGTCTTTCCCATGCCATGTGAGATGGATGGATGTGATTGAGACCATTACATGAAGAAAATATTAGTTAATACCTCCCTAGATAAGAGGGAGTGTTGATTTTTTGGTATCTGCAGGAGGTATTAACCTCCAGTATAACCTTTGTACTTAGAGTAGAATTTTACGAAAGCAAGAAAACCATTAAACATATGTGGAATTACCCTAGAAGAGAAATCGACCCAAGGAGACTAATAATAAACAAATATAAAAATCCATAAAGAGAAGTCGACCCCACCTAGAAAATTCACTTGGATAGGATAGTATAAATAAGGAGGTATCTTAACTCATTTGGACACTCTCACTCACTCACTCAGCTAGTATACAAGTCTAAGTAGATGCAACTGCAATAGAACGAGGTGCAAGTCTAGAGAGAGTAGTGCAACAATTGTTGTGGAGTATTCTCAGTCTTTCTGGTATCTCTCTTGTGCGGTTCTCTTGGTAAAGGTATGCTTCCATTAGTAGAGGTATGTTCTCTTAGTATTGTGTTGTTGTTGTAGCAGTGGTGTTTCTAGTGTGGACTTGCTGGAATAATTATATCTAAGAAAAGGTTATTATGCTCGGGGGTGGCATATGTGAATGCCTATGGTTGGGTGATAATGATGTGACATTGTCTATGGTTAAATGAGCATACCAAAATTTTAACAACTTGCTTATATGTTTTCTTATGTGTCATGCTTTCTTGCACTTATTGGCTACCTTGGGGTGTTGGGTACTACAAATCATGCACTCCAAAGTGTGATTACAATGGATTTCTTTTATATTGAAAATAGCCTCCTTATTCAATTTTAAGCAATCATTTTTTTATAATAGGTTGTCAATTCAACCACTCAACCAATTGTGACTTAGAAAACTTTTGATTTACAATTTGCCACTTAATTTCAGCTATATCGAAATGACCAGTTTACAAATATTTTTAAAACAAAGTATTATTCAAATATGGCACTATCACAAGTCGTGAGAATATTATCACATTAAATATGTTTGCATGCTTATTTTCCAAATTAAAATGAGTGTCAAAAACAAAACCTAGACAAAAAACACCATCAAGTAATCATCCAAAATAAATTCATCCACCATACACGAACACAAATGTCCTTAGACCTCCTTATTCCAATTTCATGCCAATAATAAACATAAGGACCATTGCAAAATGAATAATTTTATTAAAAAAATTGACATAGGATGAAACTTTCAATTAGTCTTTCGTTCTCCTTTTCCTTAAGAAGATATTCTTCTTTTTTTAATGAGGTTTGTTCTCCTTTTGGATGAGGCGATAGAGGGCCTTCTTTACAATCCAAACTTACAAATTTGAAACTATACTTATTGAAGGATTAATAATGAATGCAAAACCCTTGATCAATTGTAAGTCTTTCAGCTTGTTTTCTCTTTTATAGTTTCATTTCAAATTTTTGAGAAAAAGTCTCACCAATTAGAAGAGCTCATTGTCATAATTTTCATGTTTTGATGCCTCACTTAATCTCTTTGTGATTGTCTATGGAATCATAGTCTAAAATGAACAACCTATGTTTGTGATATTCTATATCATCATTTGATAGAATGAAACCAAACTTTCCAACCTATTTTAATCATTTTAGAAGAAAACATACCTCAATGTTGGTAGCAATCAAGCTATGAAATAAGGAATTACAATATTGAAATAGGGGATTGAGTTCATTTATTTCATATTTTTTAGAGAGATTATGTTTTGTAGAATTTTGTTTAACATGTGGAGATAGAGGTATGGAAAAGAAAGTCCTAGAACACATCCCTCGTGTACTTCACCTTGTTCTCACGTGTTAACAATAGAGTTTACCAATCACAACAATACAAATACCGCAAATGTATGTTTCAAGTACATGCAACACCTAGTGAGATTTCATCCTTCTCGTACTTGAATTTTTGTTTGTGTTAATAGTATAATCAATGAACCACAACAATATAAATAAGACAAATGTGTTTTAAGTAGATGGGACTGTTATCCCCAATTTCTAGGGATAACTAAGGAGATTATGGCTCAAGGACCTTAGGTTACAGACATGGAGTATCGAGAGACTGATGGCTGACATCGTCCACTTGCACAGATAGAGGCCCACTTCACCACCGCATATCTCAGGTTCAACATGATGGTATCGACCACATCAACTTGCTTCCAAAAGACAATAGGTTTTTCTCCATGAGGTACAATTTAAGTATTGTGGTAAGTGTCACTTTAATATTTCAGGCATTTGAGTATGTTGCATTTAAAGTTGTTTTTTATTATAGAACATTTTCCTGGAAGTTATGATCCTTTTCGTGTTTCACCTTGTTGGTTGTCATTGCGCCCTAGTAAGTGGTCACCCTTATGGATGGGTTTGCTACTGGTAGGTCTCCTGGACAATTCATCGTGCCGCTCATGATCATAATTATCATTTTTCATCACTTCACCCCTTGTTCATATCCTTATATTTTGGTATTTTAGGGTGTATTGACCCAAGAAGGGATTATACCTCATTTCATGGGAAGAAGGGGATGGAGGCCCAAAGGTTTGTAGCTAGAAAAATATAAAATCCAATCATAAATCTTCTAGATTCTCACCTAGGGATCTTGAGGACAATAAAATGTCTCTCATAAGAAACTATTGGGACCTGTGAAAAATAAAAAATATAAAAATTCTAACCAAGGTAGAGCACGTGTGGGAAATGTTTTGCATTCTTAGATAGAAGTTCCACACATTTTCTTCAACTTGGGGAAGCATAATGTGACCATGATAGAGTGAAGGTGGGAAAGTCTTTTCATGCTTAGTTAGAAGCCCCGCCTTGGATTCAACCCGGAAACATAAAAAAAAAGGAAATAAATGGGCTTGGAAAAAGGATGCATTGAAAATGAAGGTGCAACACACCCTCTACAAAGGAACCCATAAATGAGAAAATACAAATCCTTGTATGTCATGAACCCCATGCCCAAACGTTTTAACTCCCCATCCACTTCATCTTATCCACATGACTTAGAGATGTTTCCACCTAGGAAACACTCTTTGACTTAAGGAATGATTCACTCAATAGGTAACTTTGTCAACCGTCCCAAACCTAAACTTGTCAAATTACATAGGGTCTTTGAGCCTTGTTTAATTTGATGAGGTAGTTTTTGATGTACATGATTGAATGGATCTTATATTAATTTTTATTTTACTTGCAATGATGCTTTGAATTGAGACCCTTGGAGGGTGCACTTCTCTATCTTTGCAGGACCTTGCTTGGTGGACAATTTTGGAGGAATGAGCCTAACTTGGGCTTCCTTGGGGCATGGCCCATAGGTTGGATACCATGTGTTAGAATGTTGTGCTTGTTTAACCATATACCGTAATATCCCTAGGATGAACCAATTGTAAATGTAATAATGTACTTAAGTCGGTGAGTTGTTTTGATATAATTTTGTATGCACCTTTCATGGCATAGTGCGCACAGGTACTACGTAGTAAAAATGATGAAATGAGCACATTCCAGGATACCGCACGCAACATATTAAGTGTGTGCGATGTTGAGGCCAGTGAGCCTTTGTGTATATGATATGTTTTATAGGCTGGTGAGCCAGTTATTATAAGATAAGATGCTTATGTTTTGATTAGGTCGGAAAGCCTAGATGTTAAAGGCCAGTGCACCTGTTTTTGTACATGTCTCATATTTAATATAAAATACATCGTTGCACATAGACCAACCACGATAAAAGAGATGGGGGACTAAACTCCACTAGTTAGGGAAAGGGTGGGGCCTAAAAGTTAAGGAAAGGGGATAAGATATGGAGCTTAAGCCAAAAATGAATATTATATTAATATTTCTTAAATCGTACAATATGGATAATTATTTTATTCTAAGTTCTAAAGTTGGGGACAAGTGGACCAAAGTAGATCACAACATGACAAGTGTCAAGTTGGGGACATGCATACATATTGTTGGGACTTATTTCATTTTCACACCCCCCACCCCCCATCATTATTACCATCATATTTTCCATCATTCCTTCCATCATTCAACCATGATTCCATGACCATTTTCACTCATGCAGTCAGTTATCCTCAGACATTCATTTCACTATATCTGGACCTGTATCCATAGCCATTTTTTTTTGGTGTAGCTGGTTAGCTGGGGAGTGGGATTGAAGAAGCGGGTTGTCAAGCCCATGGGATATTGAAGAGGTGGGTTGTCAAGCCTGTGAGCAATTATTTGGGTGAGAGAATTGTTGGGAATTGATTTCCTAAAGGTGCTAAACTGCAGCTATAGGGCTCTGAGACTCCCTGTCTGGCCTGTTGTTGAAGCCCTGGAAGGGAAGTGGGGAAGATGAGGGACTGTTGAGAAGAGAAGGGGCACACTTCCTTGGGTGGGACAGACATGTGGGGAATGAGAGACTATAGGCTGTTAGTTTGAGTAGGCACCTGTGATGTAGTCTTTCCTGTTTTCCATGAGCTGTTAGCTTGGTTAGGAACCCTTACCTGGGTGGAGTTTAGTCCCAGATCATGGGTGACCCACTGTTGAGAATGATGAATAGTGTGGTCTAAGGCTAGGAGGTTCGTGGAAGGTCTTCACACAGTTGGTGACATTCTTACCAAGATTAGTGTCAACTGTGTGATAAATTTACATGTTGCATTGTTATTTGTGTGCATATTTTTATGGGTTATCATATGTGCGATTATAACTGTGTTTATTTTTATGGGTATTGCCTGTATATGCTACATGTATATGTTTACTACTATTTCAATGTAAATTTGTGCATTTACATAACATATTTGTCTATTCACATTTTATATATAAATCTTCCGCAAGAGTTATGTGCGTGGATATGTTTTAATCACATGCAGATAGAAAATTGTATGTGACATAACTTAGTTTGGATGCTGAGTATGTTATAGTATGTTCCGCATAGAGAACAGATGTGTTCTCTGGTGTAGCGAGGACCATAATGGATATTTGGGGATGTTATAAAATGGTTTCAAAGCTAAGTAAAGCGTATGAGTAGTGGCATGGCCCGACCTGTTGGTGGCTGGAGATGTTACATATACAATGTCACAACATTTTCACCCAACCATAGGCACAAATCCACCCCCGAGCACCATAAAATTTGACATATAGAAGGATTATGGAAGAAACACTAGACCCAATAGATAACCAAGAGAGAGAGCACACCTTTCTCCAAAGGTAGTACACCAAGAATAAAGCCCCAAACCATAGACCAAGACCAGTACCCAACTACAATCGTTGCATCTGAACTCTTCCTCTAGATGTGTGCACCACTTTCTTGAGTGTGAGTGTGTTACCAAATGATCTCAAGTGCCTTTTATTTATACTAAAATTTCTAGGTGAATAGGTGTCTCTTCAAGCAGGGTCGACCTGTCTTTTTCTGCATATAATACTTCAATATTAATTATTCTGCTTAGCCTACTTGTCTTCCAAGGTTTTCACAAATATGTTTAGGCTTTATCTTTCTTCTGAAATATTTTATTCTAGTCAAATTTTTATCCATGGAGGGTAATACCTCCCACAGCTACCAAAACATCAACACTCCCTCTTATCTAGGGAGGTATTTCATGATGTTCCCTTATGGTCTTCATATCATTTCTCACTGTGCCATGA
>JZKD02S0373918.1:662025-685499 GCA_000966675.3 Picea glauca | reverse complement strand
CATTACTAATCTAAATTACAACTAATGGCCTAAAGCCGACATAAATAAAATAACATTACTAATCTAATATGCCCCAATTAAGTGGTAATGAGCCAATATTAGGGCTTAACATCAAGTAAATTTCCAATTTCAACTCAACTTACCCCTCTGGTTGCTGACTTTTGGACTCAAGACAGAGTGTCCCTAGGTCCCTTACCAAATTTACAATTACCTCTTGAAATGTGTATACATAAGTCACCAATTTCTGAAAAATCTAGGTGAGACACCTTTTCCCATCAAATTCAACATATCAATCCACTCATCCCTAATTCCTCAGAGAAACATAACTTTAAGAGTTTGAGGATCTGTTTAGTTCTTTTTACAGTGTAGAGAAATTGTTCTAGAAACTCTTCAATACTTTCTTCTTCTTTTTGTGAGATTTTGAAGAATTGTTCTCTCATATGAATATTTGTGCAATAGTCACGATATTTTTCTAAGAAGATTTGTTTCATAACATCCCATGTGTGGATGGAATTTGTTCCTAAACCCATGAACCAACATAAAGTTGAATATTTAAGGATTTTTGGAAACAATTTCAGTTTTTGGGCATCCTGAGAGTAATCATAATTGCGACATAGCACTTCAAATTCAAATAAAAATGTTTCAGGGTCTTCATAAACCATACCTAGAAAGTTTGGTAAGGAAAAAATATTAATGTTTTTAATATGAACATTCTCATTCAGATCTTTGATAGGAAATCCAAATTCCTCCACTTCATCTACTCCTGCTTCTCCATGTCTGCCACCTCTTATTCCATCATCTCTTTGATTATTTCCATTTCGAGGTCCACCTCCACCTCCTCCAATTTCAGTTGCTTCTTCTTCCCCTGACATGTTTACAGATCCTTGTGTTTCCACTGAAACTTCAACTTCAATTGTGGTAGGGGTTGGATATTGAAATTCAAGGTGGCTTTGGAAGAATTCTTGTTCTTCAATAGATGAAAGAATCACAACTTTTTGAGTTGGTTGCAGGACAATCTCTTCCTCCTCTTTAGATTTCCATTTTAACTCAGATGTTGGTGTTGTTATTGATGGTCCTCCTCTGATGGTTCTACTTACAGATATATTAGTAGATGGTGTGGCTCTTACATCACCACGAGTGAAAATAGATGGAGTTATAAATAGGTTATCAGTTATAACTATTCTTCCTATGAATTTACCTCTAGAATCCCTATGTCTATTCATGCATTCTAACTGACATGATTTTTTTCTTTTGAACGGGAAATCAATTCTTTGTGTATATTTCCCTAGCCACGATAACAAAAATTTCAGTCAAATTTTATTACAGGAATTCGGTTCATTAAATTGTCAAATCAGGTTTGTAATCTTATGAAATAAACATCATTGTATGTGCAGAGTTTTAGTTCTTGATTTATTATTATGAATGAATGCAAATTTATAAGTAATTATGAGAGAAAAATATTTTCTGAGAGTAAAAAAATTCTAAGTAAAATAGAGTATAAACTAAAACAGAGTGAATAAATAGTTTCAAAATCAATAGCCACTTAATCCCTAGCCCTTAACTTCATAAATTTAATCAATGTGATTTCATGAGCTACAAATAATTTCCAAAAGGCTTCTGTCAACTAATGATAGGTGGAATTGATTCTAAAAAATTGAAAACTAAACTCAACAAAATTGAAATCTAATGATAGTTCCTTTAATTACAACAATGTTCAATCATCTATTCAACCATCTGATTATAAGCTTTATGAATTTTATCAATTGAATCCATAAACTACAAATATCACCAAATTGGATATGTTCTTCAAAGTAAAGTGATCAATAATTGTTGTAGAAAAATTGTAAATGAAATTAAGCATAAGTAAAATTTGAGGGAAGAAAGGATAAATTACGCAAATATAAATAAAGACCGGGCATTATAAATAGAGTAACAAACTCAGTTCTCAGGGGGCCCTCTTGCGTTTTGGTTTGTCACTAAATATTTCTTATGCAGATATGAATTAACAACTCGAAACATATAATTCACACACTATGAAAATCAGTAACACTTTGTATTATATCAAAATCAAAAGTATAATATTTTGGGGATTTCCACGATGCCTCTGTAATGTTCTATGCTTGTATTTATACAAATAAATCAAGATAGTTTCAATTCCAAATTTTTGGGAAGTAATTGTTATCCCCATTTTGTGGATAACTAAGGATATTATGTCTTGAGGCCCTTAGGTTGCAGATATGGAGTGTCAAGAGACTACATCACCAATAGTACCCTTCGCACATATGAAAAACCCACTCACCACCAAATATGGTCACATTTTCACAGATGGTATCCACCACATCATCTGGCTTCCTGAAGGCAGTGGGCCTTGATCCATGAGGTACAAGTCAATATTATGGTGAGCATCATTTCAATATTCAAGCCATTTGATTATGTTGTATCTTATATTTCTCTAGATTTCATGATATATGCTTGGACATTATTCCTTTTTCCCTGATTCACCTTGGTGGTTGTCATTGTTCCCTAGTAAGTGGTCTTCCTTGGGAATGGATTTTCTACTAGGAACTCCCTTAATGAGCCATAATACCATTATGGACCATACGTATCACTTTCCATCATCATTCCCCTCCATTTCCTTATCTCTTGGGATTTTAGGGTGTATTGACCCAAGAAGGGGTTGTCCCTCATTCTATGGGAAGAAGGGGCTAAAGGACTAGAGGGGTTGGTGTTGGGTAAAAGATAAAAGCCTGGTATAAACCTTCCATATGCCTCACCCATGGATCACCCAAGAAATCAATGAAACAATTATCTTTGAATAAAGGGGATGCACAATATAATAAATAATGCTTAAAAGGTTAGTTAAAGGATAGGAGGTCTCATCACGAGTTGATCTATCACGTCCATGAATATCTAGTGGTATGACATTACCATCATCTCATCACCAAACCAGGGTAATGGATCTTAGTTGCATGGTTGAGAGAAAGGGGGTCTCATCACGAGCCATCCTTCTCATTTCAATTAGGTGTTTGTGGAAGACATTGCCCCACCTAGTCACCACGCCAAGACAGTGACCTTCGACCTATCCTTATGTTATATTTAAAGAAAATAAAGAAAGAGAGATAAAAGGAAAATTGATGGTCTTGGAAAAAGTGAATTGTGGATGAAGGTACCACACACCCTCTATAAAGGCACCCATGAATGAGACACTATGACCCCTTATATGTCATGATCCTTATGTCCATTGAGTCTTGAACCCAACTACTTCATCCACTTTACATGGATTAGAGAGTGATCTCTTGAAAATTGTCCTTGACCTAGGGCAATATCTAACCAATAGGACACCTTGTTAACCCTCCCATATTCAAGCTTGACAAGTCACAAAGTGTCTTCGAGTTGTTAATTGTTTGATATAGTGATATTTGATGCACATGATTAGATGGTTTATTTATTGATTGGATTCACTTATCATGATGTTATGACTTGATATCCTTGGAGGGCATGCCCATTTGTCTTTCCAGGACCTAGTTGGTGGACAGTTTTGGGAGAACAATCCTAGCTTGGGCTTCCATGGGGATACAAGCCCACAGGTTGGATGCCAGAGGCCCACATGCCAGATGAGAGAGATCATACTTGGAAGGCCTCAATGATGACTTGGACAACCTATTCCAACCCTTGCTTTCCAAACAATTTTCCCAGGAGGGGAAAAATGTCCTATTTTTTAGTTTGATGCCATCCTTTTGGGGCTACGGCATGGTGGTGAGATGCCACTCTTTTGACACATGGATGTTTAAGGAGAAGAAAGGTATTCACCATGATGAGAGTTCTTATATGCTTGACATGTGGCCTTTGGAGGCCTACCCATGCTTCTCCAACACCAATGACTTCCTCAAAGTGGAAAAACATCCTCTAAAGTGGTGACGTCCTAGTCCTAAATTAGGGTTTAATTTGTGCAAAAAGTGAAATGTTAAGTGAATTTTTTAATATTACTTTGTTAAGGGGTAAAGATTAGGGTTTTTGACCCATAATCTTGTGGTTTACTCCTTAATTTGTGGAAAAACTATGTTAGCTACATTTTGTATAAATAGAGATCATAAGATCTCATTTTAATCATAACTCTCCCTCTTGTGAGAGGACTTGGTCTAAAATTTGTGCCACACTTAGCTCTTTATATATATTTTTCACTTGTTTATGGATATGTTTATGAATGGTTGACGGAGGAGATCTAACGCTAGCATTGGATGATGCTTCTATCTCTTGTGGTGGATTATCTTGGAATTTGTCTTGATCTTGGTATGGTCTTTTACTATTATGCTATTATTGTTTCAAGTCAAGGTTATTGTGCTAGGAACTAGGTGGGAATTATAAGGGCATACACCCCCACCATAGTCTTCATCACTTTATGCTTCATCTTATTACTTTAAAAAGGGTTTTCTAAGAGAAGTATAAGGGCATACACCCTCTTAGCTTAAACCCTAGCTAGAGAAACTTGCCTTGGGAATTAAAAGGGCTTACACCCCCAAGGAGGTAGTTTCTCTAGATATTGTTTATTTGACTCCATTAACCCAATAGTAAAGGAACTAGTCATACTCTTTTTTTCATTGGAGAAATAAAATATTGCATTGGGAAATGTGAATTTCGGTCATTTTTACTTCTTTCAAAATGGATTGTACTCCTTGTACCTTGGGCACCTCACAACCACTGTTGAAATATTGTAACTTCAAAGAATATTCTAATTATATTTGAGTTATTATATTATATATCAAATCCCCTTTCGTGGATTGATCATGTCAGTTTTTGTATAACACCAAATCCCCTTTTTTGGATTGGTCAAACCAAATTTATATGGTGGTATTTGTAAAATCGGCCCCTAGGTTTTATAAAGTGGTTTTAACCACTCTTGGAAGAAGTCAGCCCTACTAAGTGAAGAAACATAACCCTAGCACCTCATCAACTAGTATTTATAAGTGAGGATGGCACGTCACTTGTTCACTCATTCACTCACTCATCCAATGCACATCTTTTTAAGCTAGTTGCAGTTGCAGGAGGAAGGAGAAGAGAGACACATGCTCAGTCCTAGTTTATTATTGGTGTTTTGGTATTAGTCTTGGAATTGTATTGGCATTCTATTATTGAGGAAGTTTTTGTTGGGTTTTCTCCCCCATGAGGGTTTCCCAGGATAAATGTTGTGTAACTTGTGATTGTGTTTCTTTCAGTGATCATCCTTATGATCTTGTTTTAGAAATGCATTGAATTCTCATGTAATTTGGAAATAACCTAATAACAACATTAAAATTTAACATGGTATCAAATCTTGACTGAATAGAGAACCTTTCATTGGGTATCTAAAAACGTCATTGTTGTTGTACAAGGAAATTATGGCTTTTTTCTGAAGATGAATTTCTGACCAAAAACTATCTAGGGAAGTGTGCCCTACCCTAGCACATATTTTGGCAACTTGAGCGCACCTTTTCAGTGGACAAACTCTCTGGAAAGTCAAACCATAGTTTTGGTTGGTACCAGAAAACTAGAAAACCAAGAAACCATAACTAGTACCAGAAGTACTAGTCCATATTTGTGTAGGTCAAGTTTTAAGGGGTAAAACTTGGAATTTTCTGAAATGGTCAGCTCCAGCAAACTCGCCTTAGCCCAATGCATCTAGTCCCTTGATCATAATTCCAAAAATTTGAAGTTTGATAAATTAGGGTTTCCTCATAAAACCCTAAGTTGTAGTTGCAGTGCCAATTCCTTCACACCAGTTTCTTTGCACCAGTTGTAGGGAAAGTTTTTGTGAAGTGTCAGGACTAATTTTTATTGTCCTAGTGTTCCTTACCCTAGAAAATATCCAACTACCTTTAAATTACAAGTTATAGCACCTTTGAAATTTTTAAAGGTTTGTTATTTATTGTCGTTGTTGATGGATGGTGCCACTACATGTTGATACTGTCAAAGGTATGTAATTGCATATGTTTAAAACTGTATTATTAGTTTTAAAGGGTATTTGCATGAGAAAGGATATTTTATCTAAATAAAAATCATAGATCAAGAGGGATCTCAGATCCAACACATTCAAAGGAATAATGCACCCTAGGTTTGATTATTTTGATATGCATCTATTTGTTATGGCATTATTTTGATCTTATGAACATCTAGGTTGTATGTTGAAATAATAACCATCATACTAACCATTGGTAAAAATTAAATTCAAGGTATTATATTGATTAAAGTTGAAATTATAGAGTTCATTCTCTAACTTAGATTTCTGTCAAGAAAGCATATTATCTCAGTACAGAGGACAGGTTGAAGAAAATACTTATCATCTTGAGTGAAGGAGACTAGGAAGAAAAGAAACAACACTCGTTCTTGAGGACAAAGAATCCAGGTTCTAGGTTTGATTGATTAATTTGATAAGATTCAAATTTTCACATGTCAAGTTTGATAACTACCTCATTACAAGAAAACAATATAGTTGAGTTAGAAATATTTGAAAAGTTTTATACTTGGTAGCATGTGAGCATATTGAGATAAATTCTTATTGTAATCATTTACTAGATATAACTAGGATCTCCTCTGGGAGAAACTTATTGTTTTGGTTCTAGGTTACCATGGAGGAATGATTGATCACACCACTAGAAGAGTGTTTCTCTCATTTCTTATTATTGTACTTCTTACTTTTTACCCTTGTTTCGGGAGGTCACAAGTGATAGATCTAAAGGAGGTACTGTGACAATTGTTCTCACTAGTTATTTTATTATTATTATAAAGAGTATTATCCTTGTATATTGCTTCTCCCTTGTTGTTCCTATTATGGGCAAGTCATAGGTGATAACCTTGAGGAAGCTATAGTGATGGTTGCATGAGACAACATATTAGATGAGACATGAGGTAGACTATTCAAGTTGTATACATGACCTTATACCAAAGAAGATGAAGAAGAAGCTACTTTTGAGATACATAGTATCTCATATGGAGATTGATTGTAATGAGCAGAAGGATCCAAAGATTAATGAACATTAGAATAGAACTCATAGTAGACTTGGTCAATGGATAATGAAGCCACCTTGACAAGAAGCAGAATTTGTTTGAAGTCTGACTCAACTTTTCATATTAAGACTTGGTATTCAACACCAAGTATATCTTGTAGAGACTATGAAGTTTTTGTAGACTTAGAAGAAATCAAGACTAAGAGTAAGCTTGGCCTTAGAAAGGATCATATGGGAAAAAGAGACATCTTCCAGGACTAGAAGACAAATTCCATGAGTTGAGATGACTATATCCTAGCTTCAGAGAACTCTAGGAGACATGAAATCTCCTGAGAAGATTACCTTGTTTCAGTGACTGAGAAGGAAGCCAGTCAAAAGGAATGGGATATGGATTTTTCCTTGAGACTAGAAAGGAATTCAGTGATTAATTCCAATATTTATCTAACAGATCAAGCATGTTGCAGATAATAGTAAAAAACTTGATTTGTGTCCAAAGTATTCTCTCAACAAGAGGGATAAGACTATGACGAGACACTTTCTCTAGTAATTGTAGAAATAATTCAAGTATTCGTGAAGACAACCAGAACAACCATGATTCTGATACAATATGAGGTTTAGGGGGAACAGTCCTTGTATTTGAGATCGAGTTATCTCCATGAAAGAAGAAAATCTACCTTCAATATCAATTATTGAGCCACTCTCAAATGAAATTTTTGCCATGATAGAATAGAGGAGCTACTCTCAGAGTTCAACAACTATAGAGAGAATAGAGTAGTCATCTCAGCTTCAGAAATAGTAGTTGCAGGTGCAGAGTCCTGTTTCTAGAAGGAACAGTTGCAGAGAAAGTAGAGGACATACTCTCAGGAAGTGAGACAGATAGTACTTTGTAGAAAGCACATAGATCTAGCACATGATTTTTCAGCTGAGCAAGTGTACCAGGTTGGTACAATGTGATGTGGAAATTTTGGTTCAAAATACAATACCGAAAGACTCATGTCTACAAGTTGAAGCAAGCTCCAAGAGCTTGGTTGATGCATACCCCCTACCCCAAGGGGTTCGGATGACCTCTCGGTCACGGATCTCCTGTTCTCATTGAGACGAAGAGGCCCTTAGGTCCCTGCTGGAACCCTTGCAAAAAATAACCCGCAGGCCTTCAATATAAACTCGCTTGCACGAAGAGGTGCTAGGCATGAGTCCTCTCCCAATACGACCGCGCGATATGACCACGGGCCCAACTCTATCGACACTTCACACTTCGTAGTTTTGGGGAGGTTGAGGTGAAGTGACTCAACACCTCCACCTTTGAAACCCTAAAACTCGATTAGGTCCTAGAAAAGACTAGCCCCCCCTTCACCACAGTTGGCGTGGCCCTCCTCTAAGAACTAGGTCCCAATATTTAAATTTTTCTCGGGATTTTGCAATTTGGTAAATCTGCGAACAATGCTTCCTCTTTCGTTTCAAAACCCTGACTCTCAAAAGCCAGTGACCCAGATCCAACGGTTCATATCTGCCATGAATCCAACGACCCTGGCTGCTTGTTGGCATTCTCCTTTTCAAGGACTCGAAAATGATTTGTGCGCCTTTCCTCTGGTGCCAAATCTCTTGAACCATATGCGCCCAGATCAACGATTCATAGATCACGTTAATAAACGACTCATATCTAACGCTGATTTTGCATATCGAGGTGTTTAAAGACAAGGCTCGACCTTGCTCTCCAATACCATGAATCCCAAACTCTCAAAACTCAACAGATGGCCCTGATCCCACTGGATCAATGACTCAGATTTCCTGTGAGTATTACACACTGGATGAACCTCTACTTAGCCTCCTCGCAACTTATCATGATCATACAACTCTCGTGGTTTCGACACTCTCCCTTGGAAGTGCCCCACTGTTCACTTTCACTTTGATGAACCTTTGGTGATTCTTCCAAACATCAACCCATCTGAACTTAGAGTTCGCAATGACTTTAATCTTCGCCTCCATTCGAGCTATTCGAAGGTTCTAACCCTCCTAATCTTAGGTTTCTTTGCTAGCTTCAGGATTCAAAGAATCCCTGCGTGCACACTTAGCACGGCTCTGCGATAACCTCCAGTTATCCACGATGTTAACTATGTGCACTCCTCGCAATAGACATTCTCCAACCTCTGTGGGGTTGAAGAATTTCAATTCCTCCCTCAGCCTGCGCACTCCTTGCATGGCTCTGTACCTCAGCCACACCTCTACTGATATAAGTCAACATTACCCCTCCTAAGCTTTCTGAGATAAAACTCAGAACTCTGTCACGCACTCTATGCGGACCTTTCACTGCACTCCTTGCAGGAACTCTCAGGAAGAGAAACAATTGAAACTTATACTTCTACTCTCACAGATTTCATATTTTCACCATGAAATCACAAGCATACACATAGAATTGAAACAAATGCATAACAGAGAAATATAAGAAAACTGTAACATACCATTCAAAAGATACAAACAATATTCATCACACCACACAGAACATGGATCAAAGCTTCTTTATATCAATCCAAAGACTTATGTACATGGTTCAATAGCAACAACTATTCTTCATACAATCTCCAATTTTCTATCCTTCTCTGCTCTCCTAATCTTCTACCTCAAATTACAATATCGAATCTTAAGTTACAAATGAGAGTCTTCTTAAGTTCTTCCCTCTCTCTTCTCTAAGCTATCTTATCAGAAATTAAAAGCTACCTACTAAACATAAATTACAATAAATGCCTCCTTATCTGACAGATGAGAGCAATGCTCATAATCTGTATTACAATCCCCCAAAACATAAATGCATACGTATCTTTTCAGATATTGCATAAATGTGTCCTGAATTGAAATTCAAACATTCTCAAAATGTGTGCCAGCCTATATGGTTGTCCTCCACTCACGCATGCGTATGATGCTCTTGCATCATACTCCCTTGGCTGAAAAATTCATGAACTCTTGTTCATGAGCTCCTGTATTGTCTATATAAGTCTTTGGATATCTGCTTCAGTCTCCCAGCTGGCATCTTCAATCAGGTGTCCTTTCCACTTCACCAAGTATTCAAAATATGTTTTCCTCCTGGTCTTTTTACCAACTCTCTGATCAACAATCTTTTCCATTTGTGGCATTTCATCTATAGGCATTTGCTTAACCTGTTGGACTTCCTTCTGATCCTCTGATCTCTCTATCCCATATGTTCTATAAGGATATAGATCTTCTATATTGAATATGGGTGATATTCCTACCCCATCTAGTAATTCAATTTCGTAAGCATTTGCCTCAAACTTTCACAAAATCTTACATGGTCCAATTTTCTTCATTTTCATCTTATTGTATGGTCCCCTTGGGAACCTTTCCTTTATGAGATGCACTAAAACCAAACCTACCACTTCAAACTGAAGTTATCTTCTGTGTTGATCTGCTCTATGCTTATATTCTTGGCTAGAGTTCTGCAACCGCTCTTTGATTTTACTGTGGAGCTCCTGCATTCCTTCTGCAAAATATTCAACACTAGCACTCCAGAATTCATTCTTCTCCAAGTCTTTCAACTTAGAGACTCCTCTTGGATGCACTCCATACACTATCTAAAATGGAATCTATCCTGTACTCCTATTAGGTTAGTTGTTATATGAAAATTCCACTTGTGGCAGAACCTAATCCCATTGGTTGTGGTGTTCAGCTACCAAACTCCTCAATAAGTCCCCCAAACTCCTATTCACTACCTCAATCTATCCATCCGTCTGAGGATGATATGCTGAGCTAAAAGATAAATTAGTCCCCAATTTCTTCCATAGGGTCCTCCAGAAATGACTAACAAATTTGGTATCTCGATCTGAAACAATACTCTTGGGTAAGCCGTGAAGTCTAACAACTTCTTTGAAAAACATATTTATAATGTGAGTTGCATCACTGGTTTTCTGACATGGTATGAAATGTGCCATTTTTTAAAATCTATCGACTACCAAAAATATGGAGTCACAACCCCTTTGTGTCCTTGGCAATCCCAACATGAAATTCACGCTTATCACATCCCATGGCCTCTCTGGTACTGGAAACGGTTGATACAACCCTGTATTTTGGGTTTTCTCATTTGCATGCTGAAAAATTTTGCATCTATTCACAAATTTATTGACATCCATCCTCATCCCTAGCCAATAGTATGAGCCATTCAGTTGTGCAAAAGTCTTATCATGGCCGAAATGTCTAGCCAATCCCCCACTATGTTTTTATTTCAAGAGGTTCTCTCTCATAGAGCATTTCAGTATACACAATTGGTTTCCCCTGAACATCAGTCCATCCTGAATCAAGTATTCAAGCCATTGGATTATGTCTCTAAGAACTGGATTCTCACATGATTCATAGGATTCTTTAAAATCTGCATCATCTCTATACATCTCCTTGAGATTGCCAAAGCCTAAAGTTTTCACTCTAAACTCCTGCAGAATCAAACATTTCTTGCTCAATGCATCAACAACCTTGTTAGCAGTTCCATAAATATGATTTATAACAAAAGTAAAATTTTGCATATATTCAACCCATTTTGCATGCTTCTGGTTCAATTTTTCCTGTCGAGTTATGAATTGTAAATCATGGTTATCGTTGTACAAGACAAACTATTTTGGAACCAAGTAATGTCTCCACTTATTCAGCACCTGTATGACTGCATAAAATTCCTTTTCATACGTGAAATATTTCATCTTGGTCTCGTTCAACTTCTCACTGAATTATGCAATCGGCTTCTTGTCTTGACTTAAGACCGCTCCAATCGCAAATCCACTTTCATTGCATCTTACTTGAAACGTTTTTCTGAAGTCTGGCAGGACCAGAACTGGTTATTCTATTATCTTATCCTTCAACAACTTAAAACTTTTCTCTGCTTCTTCTGTCCAATGAAAATATTTGTGTCTTTTCTTAATCGTGTCCATCATTGGTGCACATATCCCGCTGAAATTCCTAATGAACTTCTTGTAAAAGATGGCTAATCCATGGAAACTTATGACCTCAAAGATACTCCTTGGCGACGACCAATATTCGATTGCTCTTACCTTTTCCAGATCCATCTTTAACTCATTCACAGAGATAACAAAACCTAAGTAAATGAGCTTCATCTTCATGAAAGATGACTTTTTCAAATTTATCAACAATTTCTCCTACTGTAACCTCCTCATTACTACAGATAAATGCTTCATATGTTCTCCTTCAGTCTTACTAAAGATTATTTTATCATCAAGATACACGATTACACATTTCCCAATGAAATATTTCAAGACTTCATTCATCAATCTCATAAAAGTACTGGGTGCATTCGTCAAACCAAACGGAATGACAAGCCATTCATACAGTCCTTCATTTGTTTTGAATATTGTCTTCCATTCATCACCTTCCCTCATTCTAATATAGTGATATCCACTTTTCAAGTAAAAATTTGAAAAAAACTTTGCTCCACTCAAGCAAATCCATCAAGTCATCTATCTCGGGTAAAGGAAATCTATACCTGATGGTAATATTGTTTATATCTCTCGATTATGTACACATTCTCCAGCCACCATCTTTCTTCGGACTTAACACTATTGGAACAACACATTGGATCAAGCTTTCTCTAATCAACCCTTTATCCATCAAATCCTAAAATTGCCTCTTGACCTCTTCATTCTCCTGTGGCATCAATCGGTGCACTGCTTTGTTTGGTAAACTCTCTCCAGGTATAAGGTCAATGTGATTACTAATGCTCCTGATGGGCGACAATGAAAAAGGTAATTCTTCCACCACTATATCAGCAAAATTCTTCAACAATTCCTAAATTTCTCCAAGTATATCATCTATCTTGGTACTGGTTAAGATGACTCTAGGTTTTCTGACCACAATAAACTACATTTCCTCATATTTCTTGAATTCCTCAAGAAGCTCCTTCCCACTCATGAAAGGTATAGTATTGCTCGCCTCTGTTTTTACCTCCTTGTCTTTAATTGGAAACAACATGTGTGCCCTACCATTCTTCTCCAAGGTATAAGTGTTCTTCCTCCCATCATGAATAACATTCCTGTCATATTGCCAAGGTCTTCCCAACAAAAGATGACAAACGTCCATGGGAATAACATCACATAAAATTTCATCCTTATATCCCCCTATCTTAAATTCAACTAAACATTCTTTAGTGAAAGTTACTTGATGTCCCTTTTGTAACCACGAGACTTTGTATGAGCTCGGATGTGCAATAGTCTCCAATTATAGCTTCTCCACCATTTCTGTGGATACGAAATTATCCATACTTCCACTGTCCACTATTACCTTGCATACCCTATCCTTGGTCTTGCAAGCAGTCCTAAATAAATTTTTCCTCTGGACTAGATTTTCTATCCCTTTATCTGGCTTTAAGAGACTCTTCCTCATCATCAAGCATCTCCCGCCTTCAACATCTTCTGCCTCAACATTTCACCCTTGTTCTTCTAAAATGTGAGCTTCGCCTCCATCTATTTTTCTATCTGGGCATTCAAAATATTAATGTCCAATATTTCCAAAGACAAAACATTTTACCTCACCTCCTCTGCCTCTTCCTCTTCCTCTTGCTCACGAAAAAGTGTTCCTGTCAGCATATTGTCTCCCCTATGAACCTCCTTCTCTTTCAGAGTGAGTATGAGGTTTATTTTCTTCTTCCTTCGGCTTCTGTATTCTGTCCTGGGAAATTTCTTTGCCTCTGTTCTAGCTTCTACCTCTGCCTCTTTGTCCTTTCTTTCGGGCTAATTTCTCTTCAGCCTTCAGGGAAATTTGATAATCATATTCCACATTTCTAATCGTCACCATGCTCATCTCATCTTGAATGTCATATCTTAGACCATTCATGTACCTAGGGACTTTCTCATCATCACTTTCTCGATGACCTATTATAATGTTTATCCTATAGAACTCCTCAGTGTATTCCTTCACTGTCATCCCCTTCTGTCTCAAATTCTGCATTCTTCGAAATAGATTGATTTGGTAATCCCTAGGTATAAACTTGGATTTCATCTTTGCAACCATTCTATCCCAGCTTTTTATTTTTTTCTTTCCTTTGCAACGCCTGTCAGCCTGTAGTTCATCCCACCATAGTGCTGCATGCCCTTTAAGTCTAGTGACATCATGTTTCACTTTCTTATCTTCCTCGACATCCTCATAGTCGAAGTATTTATCCAGGGCTCTAAACCAATCTAGAAGCTCCTCAACATCTAAGTTGCCTTCGTACATTGGAATACCCATTTTTGCTTTGGCCCTTATTCTGGCAACAACTCTGAATAGACATTCTTCTGCAGCGTCTTCAACTACAACTTCTTCATTTCCTGCCTCATTCTCACTTTCAACTTCAATGACATCTCCATCTTCATCTATCCTCTTTTGTGCTGTCTCCATGACATCTAATAGAGCACGGAGTTCTCTCATCTCCCTTTCCACATCTAGATCGGGCATTGGTCTATCATGACGTCTTCTGGGTGACATTGTTCAAATATGTTCCTTGCAAAATTCAAATCACAACTTGCCTCCTACCTCCTTTTCCCTACAGAAACAAATATTGTAAGCTCTGATACCACCTGATGTAGACCCCCTACCCCAAGGGATCCAAGTGACATCCTGGTCACAAATATCTTGTTATCCTTGAGCCAAAGTGGCCCTCAGGTCCCTACTGGAACCCTTGCAACAAATAACCCACGAGCATTCAACAAAACCCCACCTACACGAAGAGGTGCTAGGCATGGGTCCTCTCCCAATACGACCGCGTGATATGAACACAGGCCCAACTCTATCGGCACTTCACACTTTGCAGTTTCAAGGAGGTTGAGGTGAAGTGACTCAAAACCTCCACCTTTGAAACCCTAAAACCCAATTAGGGCCTAGAAAAGACTATCCCCTCCCCCCCTCAATGTAATTGACGTGACCCTCCACTGAGAATTGGGTCCCAATATTTAAATTTCTCCCAGGATTTGACAATTTGGGAAATCTGCGAACAATGCTTCCTCTTTCCTTTCAAAACCCCGACTCCCAAAATTCAGTGATCCATATCCAACTGTCCATATCTGCCATGAATCCAACGACCTTGGATGCTTTTCGGCGTTCTCCTTTTTGGGGATTCGAAAACGATGTGTGCACCTTTCCTCCGATGCCAAATTTTTTGAACTGTACGCGCCTTGATCAACAGTTCATAGAGCACGTTAATCAATGACTCATATCTAACCCTGATTTCACGTATAGGGGTGTTGAAAGACAAAGCTCGACCTTGCTCCCCAATACCACGAACCTTGAACTCCAGAAACTCAATGGATGACCCTGATCCCACTGGATCAACGACTCAGATTTCCTATGATTATTACACACCGGATGAACCTCCACTTAGCCTCCTCGCAACTTATCACGATCGAACGACTCTCATGGTTTCGACACTCTCCCTTGGAAGTGCCCCACCATTCACTCTAACTTCGATGAACCTTTGGTGATTCTTCCAGACGTCAACCCATCTAAACTTAGAGTTCACGATGACTTTAATCTCCGCCTCCCTTCGAGCTATTTGAAGGTTCTAACCCTCCTGAGATTAGGTTTCTTTGTTGGCTTCAAGATTCAAAGAATCCCTATGCACATACTTAGCATAGCTCTGCGATAACCTCTAGTTATCCATAATGTTAACTCTATGGGATCCTCACAACAAAGATTCTCCAACCGCTCTCTGGGGTTGAATAATTTCAATTCCTCCCTCAGCCTGTGCACTCCTTGCACGAATCTGTACCTCAGCCACACCTCTGTTGATATAAGCCAATGTTACCCCTCCTGATATTTCTGAGATAAAACTCAGAACTCTATCATGCACTCTATGCGAACCTTTCACTGCACTCCTTGCAGGAATTCTTAGGAAGAGAAACAATTGAAACTTATACTTCTACTCTCATAGATTTCATATATTCACCATGAAATCACAAGCATACACATAGCATTGAAACAAATGCATAACAGAGAAATATAAGAAAACTGTAACATACCATTCAAAAGATACAAACAGTATTCATCACACCACATAGAACTTGGATCAAATCTTTTTTATATTAATCCAAAGACTTTTGTACATGGTTCAATAGCAACAACTATTCTTCATACAATATCCATTTTCCTATCCTTCTCTACTCTCCTAATATTCTACCTCAAATTACAATATTGAATATTAAGTTACAAATGAGAGTCTTCTTGAGTTCTTCCCTCTCTCTTCTCTAATCTATCTTATCAGAAATTAAAAGCTACCTACTAAACATAAATTACAATAAATGCCTCCTTATCCGACAGATGAGAGCAATGCTCATAATCTGTATTACAATCCCCCAAAACATAAATGCATACGTCTCTTTTCAGATATTGCATAAATGTGTCCCGAATTGAAATTCAAACATTCTCAAAATGTTTTCCGACCTATATGGCTGTCCTCCACTCACACGTGCGTACGATGCTCTTGCATCATTGGTATGGTAAGGTTGATAGTTTTCTAACGAGATTTGGCTTTACCAAGAGTAAAGTTGATCCTAACCTTTACTTCAAGGTTATGAATGTTGAGCCATTTATATCATTACTATATGTGGATGATTTATTCCTAATTGGGGAAGAAAATCTCATCAAAGATTGCAAGAAGAATCTTGTTGCAAAGTTCAAGATGGAATACCTAGGCCCTATGTATTATTTCTTAGGTATTGAATTTTGGCAGAGTCGAGAGAAGATATTCCTTAACCAAGGGAAGTATGCATTGAAATACTGAAGAGATTTGGCATGTTGGAATGTAAAGCCATGAACACACCCATGGAAACCAATTTGAAGCTCTTGGTTGATACTTCGTCAGAGTTGGTTGATGCTATTATGTACAGACAAATTATTGGTTTGTTGATGTATCTGATGAATATCAAGCGAGATATATGATTTTTTGTGAACACCTTGAGTCAGTATCTAGTGGAGCCCAGACGTGTTCACCTTGTAGCTGCAAAGCATGTGATGAGATACCTTAAGGGTACATTGGATTATGGTCTATATTATATTGAAGATCATGACTTCATATTGTGTGGTTATACTGATTTAGATTGGGCTGGAAGTGTCTCAAATAGAAAGAGCACTTCAGGATGTTGTTTCAGTTTGGGGTCATCCACGACTTCATAGAAAAGAAAGAAGCAATATAGTATTTCTCTCATCACGATAGAAGTGGAATACATTGTAGCATGTTCCGCTAGTTGTGAAGCCATATGGCTTCAGAAGTTGTTGACAGGTCTGTTTGATCTGGAGATGGAAGCCACCGTGATTCTATGTGATAACAAGAGTTGTATAAAGATGATGAAGAAGCCAATGTTCCATGATAAGTTGAAGCAAATAGAGATCCAGTATCACTACATTAATGATATTGTGTAGAGGGGATTTGTAAAGTTCCAATATGTTGGTACAGATGAGCAAGTTGCAGATTTATTGACCAAGCCTCTGTCTCGTGTGAAGTTTGAGTACTTCTGAGATAATATTGGTGTTGTCCGAAAGGACCTCCCTCGAAAGGGGGAGTTATGTTGATGATACTATGGTATCCTGACCAACAATGGGTAGCTCCATTAGGATTTTATATCCTATGGGATTGATCATCCCTGGACAGATCCCAAACATCCGATAAGGACAGTCTATCATAGTACCTATGCATATATATGCCATTTGTGGTCAATAGTGGTATCTCCATTAGGATTTTATATCCTAGGGAATCTTTTGATACCTGGGAAGATCCCAAAGGTTTGGTAAGGACGACCTGTCAGTGTACCATGTGGTAGCTTGTTAGAATTTTATATCCAAGGGAATCTTATGATTCCTGGGAAGATCCTGAAGGTTTAGTAAGGATGGTCTATCAAAGTAACACAAAATATTGTTGCACCTGTCTCATTTTGTTTCCATATGCTGATGATGTTGTTGTCTTAGCCTCATGTTGATGATGTTGTTGTCTTAGCCTCATGCTGATGATGTTATTGTCTTAGCCTCGTGTTGATGATGTTTTTGTCTCAACCTCATGTTGATGATATTGTTGTCTCAACCTCATGTTGTTGATGATGTTGTTCCAGCCTCATGTTGTTGATGATGTTGTACCAACCTCATGTTGGTGAGATTGTTGTTCTAAGATTCATGCTATTGATGTTGATGTTTCAGCTTCATGTTGTTTTTGATGATGATGATGATACTCCAACTGCATGATGTGAATGATGATGATGATGTGACTCTGGCTCCATGCTTTGAGCGATGATGATATTGATGATGATAAAAAATTCCAATGACTTATATTTGTGCCATTCAGTGTTCCAGATGTTGTTGATGATGATGATTCCATCTCTCTCTCCTAATGATGTTGTATTGGGTTATGTCAATAGAATATCATTATCATTAAGGGAGAGTTTTGAAATATTGTAACTTCGAAGAATATTGTAATTATATTTGAGTTATTATATTATAGATCAAATCCCATTGTGTGGATTGATCATGTCAGGTCTTATATAAGACCAAATCTCCTTTTGTGGATTGGTCAAACCATATTTATATGGTGGTATTTGTAAAGTCGGCCCCTAGGGTTTATAAAGTGGTTTTAACCACTCTTGGAAGAAGTTGACCCTACTAATTGAAGAGACATAACCCTAGAACCTCCTCAATTAGTATTTATAACTCAGGATGGCACCTCACTTGTTCACTCACTCATCTATTCCACATCTTTTGAAGGCAGTTGCAGTTGCAGGAGGAAGGAGAAGAGAGGTGCATGCTCAGTCCTAGTTTATTCTTTTTTTTTGGTCTTTTTCTTTCCATTGTATTTGCAATCTATTATTGAGGAATTTTTTGTTGGTTTTTCTCCCCCATGAGGGTTTCCCAAGATAAATGTTGTGTACCTTGTGATTATGTTTCTTTTAGTGATCCTCCTTATGCTCTTGTTTTAGAAATGCATTGAATGCTCATGTAATTTGGAAATAACCTAATAACATCATTAAAACTTAACAACCACTAGTTCGTCCCCATCAAGGGGAAACTTATTTTTGTTGTTACAAAATTGCATCTTTAGCCATTAGGGTTGTAGAAACCCTAAGTCGTTTTCTTTAATAACTCTCTTATCAACCATTGGATTTTTCTCAAAGTTTGCACACTTACTCTCCTTGACCTATCACACTTTTTGGAAAAGTTTGAGAGGATTTCAATGGCTGATTTTATTTATGTAATACATGGAATGATACATCCATAATTCTGATATAATTTGTTGCAGACAAGTGTTTACAACAACCTTATCTTTTGTGCTATAATATTGGTTTTTCATCTTGAGTTTAGCTAGTCTTTCTCTTGTATTTTCTACTTGATCTCTAGAACTTATGGAGAAGATTATAGTACCATTTACTTGCTGATATATATTTTTATCTATTGCTGCAAATTAGGGACAACAAGATTAACTTTTTGATCCAAATAACATATATCATTGCAAAGTGTCTTTTCTTGTGTCTCGGGAAGGTACAATCATCCAGAGAAGTACTATACCTGTGGGGAAACAATTAAATGACTTGTAAGGAATCTCTCCCTACCTTTTATTCCACTTATAATTGACCTCTAGGAGATTCACTTCCATTTCCCTCCATCTCACTCTCAATCCCCCTAGGGTCATTGGGATCGCCTCCCTAGAGTGACCTAGTCAACCTTGAAGTGTGGGACCTACATCGAGGTGAGTTTGGGTGTAGGATTCCCAAGTTGTATCTCTTTCTTTGTGGTTGGGTCTGGCTTTTCCCAACCTACAACTTTCTCTATAAAATTTTAGCATCGTTGCCGGGGAAGATTTTGAATCTTCTTCATATCCTAACAACACTTTGGTAAGATATCCTGAAGCCTTTCCCTTAGATTACCTAGCGACTCCACCCGAGGCACTTTCCCTTTCCACCTTTATTGATGAGTTCATTTTTGAAACTCACCTGGTGACTCCACCTTCCCAGAATCCTTCTTTCCCAAAACCTTTTCCCCCTGGAAGGTTAAAGTCTTCTAAGGTTTACCAAAGAAGGCATCCTCTAAAGTCTCATGTTGCTAAAACCCTTTTCATAAATCCATTCCTCTTGCTCCAATGGCTCACCCCGTTGATTAATTGGGTTGGTTGTCATTGGTGTCAACCCTTGAAGAAAGTTCGGTAGCAAATTCCAGTAGCACAAAGGTTTGGGTAATGGAACCAAGTTTGTTTGATGGATAATGGTACGAGTTTTGATATATTCACAGGTAATACTATTATAGATGGATAGTACATGTCATGCCATTTCCGATGGTATATGGAACGTCACATAACTCCTCACAGTTAGAGAGTAATGGCCATGTGAAGTTGGAGAACCCTCATGAGTCATATAGAAGCCATAAAAGGTCAAAGTAGTCAAAGTGTTTACAAAGAAGAAATTATTTAAATAATAATGTGAAGTGATGAGTGTACTATAAGTCAAAGAGGATGCAAAATAAACTATTTAAATAATAAAGTTAATGGAGAACTCCCTAAAATAAGGAAAGTGGTTTGAGAGATTTAGAAGGTAAATAATAAAGTTAAGTGATGAGTGTACTATAAGTCAAAGTGGATACAAAATAAATTATTTAAATAATAAAGTTAATGAATAAATTACTATGTGGAAAAGTGGTTAGAAGTTGGTTAACCCTAAAATAAGGAAAGTGGGTTAAGATGGTTAAAAGGTAACCCCTTGAGGAAGCTACATGAAAGTATAAATAAGAGGCAAGGCTCTCTCATTTTAATCACACTTGAATATCATTGAATATCTATTTTGTGAAAGGTTATTTGGGCAGGTATTATTGATAGGAAAAATTGTAGCAGAAAAAGTGTGGCAAGAAAAGTGTAGCAAAAAAAAGTGCAGCGGAAAAAGTGCGGCAAGAAAACTGTGATAGAAAAAGTGCGACAGAAAAATCGCAGCAGAAAAAGTGCAGCAAAAAAATCACGATAGAAGAAGTGCGACAAAAAAATCGCGGCAAAAAAAGTGCGGCAACAACATGGTTGGGGTATATTTATGAGAGATATGGCACATCTTGTTTGATGTATGTTTTGTTAGTTAGGGTTTATCTCTTGAGATGGTAGTGGATATTCAATATTGCTGCATATATCAGATTTGTTGAGGGATACAGTTGGTATTTTTTTGTTGGTATTTGGCATATGGGTATTGGTCCTTTGGTTGTGATGTGTTGTTGAAGTTGTTGGTTTAGCTTGAGGCTACATAACAGTGAGGTTGTGGCACATGGTTTGATGTATGGGTTTATGGTATTTGGTTTATGGATAGAGTGATGAATTGTTAGATAACTTTTGATGGTTGTATTGGTGTATGTCTTTGGTATATGATTGAGGTACATATTGGGTACATGGTTGAGACAAGTAGTTGATGAGTTGGCACATACATGAGGTGTATAGTTAATGATGTTGGTACATGTAACACCCTGTTTCCCCCCGTTTGTAAAAATAACTGGATTGGCCAAGAACTGTGGCAAACTCAGAAATGTGAATATGTATTATATGAATAATAGTATGAATTTATATTGCAGGACTACTGAGAGGGGATGTGCATAAAAAGAGACCACGATGGCAGTGGAAGGAACCTGGAAAGGTGGCGTTAACTTCCATCGAGAATCAATACCATATTTGGACTTCACTGGCCCGGAGAACCAAAAGTGGCTCGCTGACCCTAAATTAAATGTCTCGTAGGCTGGTAGGAAGATGGATCCTCAAGAATTAATGAGGGATGGGGAGGTGAACCACCCATCCGTAGGGCCGTCAGGCCTGACCAACACGAAGGAAATCGTGCCACATGTAACCTCGCAAGAGGATAAGGTGTGGGGTAGAAGCGGTTGGGGGCAGACACGAGGGGAGGAAGAGAACTCTGGAAATATGCAGAGTGAGTGATAGCAGAGAGGAAGGAGAGTAACCTTCGCTTCTGGTCACTGGAAAACAAAGACACGGTCTCACAAAACCGTGGTCTCAGATCGGGGGTGGCTAGTGGTAAATCTGTTGGGAGTCCCTGAGCCTACGATTGGGTGGAAATGAGCACCCCTCTCAGCAGTTGCATAACCCCTGGTGTTATTTCTGATAAGTGTTTTTCCTCTGGCATCTTGTTATATATATTTATTTTGACATTTAAGTTTATAAGATGTGAAATGGTGAATGATTTCAGAGTAGGAATGTCTGTATGGTGTTTTGATCGGTACTGGTAGATGCATGTTTATAATGGAAAGACTACGTATGGCTTATGTCTTCATAAATCGCTATTTATATGCATACTGATCTAATTCATACTGCATGTCTGATTCATGGGAGAAAGGTACCCTTATCTACCTCATATATTACCCTAGGTAAAAACCTCCCCATAGAGATACCCTCCTTGAAAATCCCATCTAGAACCGAGAAAGAGAATGTGAAGGCGCAAGGCCTTAGTAACCCTGCACGAGGAGGAACGATCCTCTTGAAAACCCAAGATGGCAGCATAAGGATGAAGTATCAAATCAACGAACGAGATCCCGTCGAGAGATCTGTGGTCACTCATGACCGTCAGATAGGAAGAAGAGGATGGAGTGTTAAGTGCCTTAACCCTGAATAGGTGTTGATCGACGGACGAGATTCCATCGGGAAACCTATGGTCACGCATTACTATTAGATTGGCAGGAGTAAGTAGGGTGTTAGATGCCTTGCCCCTTTGTTTTTTGTGTCTTCGTGGGTAGCGAAGAAATCGAGACCGTAGATCCCCAAGGTCCGTGGGAGTATCTGGACCATTGATTTTTCCACATCCAGGAAGTCATGGAAGAATGCACAGGTAGGAACCAATCTGAGCCGTCATATCTCGGCTGGAAAACCTGATAGTCGTTGGATCTGTCAAGTGTTACCTGAGGGTTAAACCCCCACTGAATAGGGGAAAAATCCCCAAAATAGATCTAGACCATCTGAACGACAAAGGCCATGTGTCAAGAGATTTCCCATTTCGGGAAATCGAGAATCAAGAACTCGGGAGTCCTGGTGACGAGTGATCGAGACTTTCCATGGTGGAAACCTTGGGACAGATCTGGGTCATCTGATTTAAGGAGGCTACGTGTCGAGAGATTACCCATTTTAGGAAATTAGGAATCATGAACTCGGGAGTCCTAGTGACGAGAGATCGGGACTTTCCATGGTGGAAGCCCCGGGACAGATCTGGGTCGTCCGATTTAAGGAGGCTACGTGTTGAGAGATTACCCATTTCGGGAAATCGGAGATCTGGGATTCGGGAGTTCTGTTGACAAGAACTCGAGCTCTCACCTTGATAAATCCCAACCTATGATATCGAGACATTAGCATGTGTCTAAGTCCCGATGAATGGACGATATTCCTTCGGGGAATCTCAGGGTCTATAATGACCGTCAGATGTGGAGAAGAGACGTCAACTTTAAGTCGGGGTGCGAATGCGCCTTAGGGTAAGTGGCGAGCAGATCTGGACGACCAAAGTCCACCCGCCT
>JZKD02S0373918.1:643707-657167 GCA_000966675.3 Picea glauca | reverse complement strand
ATTGAAGAAATATGTACATGATGCTAATCATATAATTGACTGGTCTGTGATCCAGGTGGAACCGGAGGGAGAATTTCTACTAGAACCCCAATTCATATTGGACCGAAAGGAAACCTCGCTCTGGAACCAAACCATTGCACAGGTAAAGGTGCAGTGGAGACATTTTGGCCCAGATGAGGTTACATGGGAAATGGAGGATGCCATGAGATAGGCATATCTGATTTTGTTTACTTCTATACATGCAATTCATGTTAAAAGATAAGAACATCGAGGACGATGTTCCTTTAAGGGGGAGGGAATTGTAACACCCTGTTTCTCCCAGTTTGTAAAAATAACTAGACTAGCCAAGAACTGTGGCAAAATCAGAAATGTGAATATGTATTATATGAATAATAATATGAATTTATATTGCAGGACTGCTGAGAGGGGATGTGAAGAAAAAGAGACCATGATGGCGGTGGAAGGTACCTGGAAAGGTGGTGCTAACTTCCACCGACAATCAATACCGTATTTGGACTTCACTAGACCAAAGAACCAAAAGCGGCTCGCTGGCCCCGAATTAAATGTCTCGCAGGCTGGTAGGAAGATGGATCCTCAGGAATTAATGAGGGATGGGGAGGTGAACCGCCCATCCGTAGAGCCATCAGGCCTGACCAGCGCGAGGGACATCGCGCCACACGCAACCTCGCAAGAGGATAAGGCGTGGGGTAGAAGCGATTGGGGGCAGACGCGAGGGGAGGAAGATAACTCTAGCGATATGCAGAGTGAGTGATAGTAGAGAGGAAGGAGAGTAACCTTCACTTCTGTTCACTGGAAAATAGAGACGCAGTCTCACATCATCGTGGTCTCAGCTTGGGGGTGGCTAGTGGTAAATTTGTTGAGATTTGCTGAGCCTACGGTTGGGTGGAAATGAGCACCCCTCTCAGTAGTTGCATAACCCCTGGTGTTATTTCTGATAAGTGTTTTGCCTCTGTCATCTTGATATATATATTTATTATGACATTTATGTTTATAAGCTGTGAAATTGTGAATGATTTTAGAGTAGGAATGTTTGTATGGTGTTTTGATCGATACTGGTAGATGCATGTTTATAATGGAAAGACTACGTATGGATTATGTCTTCATAAATTGTTATTTATATGCATACTGATCTAATTTAGACTGCATGTATGATTTGTGGGAGAAAGGTACCCTTATTTGCCTCAAATAGTACCCTGGGTAAAAACCTCCCCATAGAGATACCCTCCTTGAAAAGCCCATCAAGAACCGAGAAAGAGAATGTGAAGGCGCAAGGCCTTAGTAACCCTGCACAAGGAGGAACAATCCTCTTGAAAACCTGAGATGGCAACATAAGGACGAAGTATTGAATCGACGTACGAGATATCGTCGGGAGATCTGTGGTCACTCATGACCATCAGATCGGAAGAAGATGGAGTGTTAAGTGCCTTAACCCTAAACAGGTGTTGATCGACGGATGAGATTCCATCGGGAAACCTGTGGTCACGCATGACCATTAGATTGGCAGGAGTAAGTAGGGTGTTAGATGCCTTACCCCTTTGTTTTCTGTGTCTTCGTGGGTAGCGAAGAAATCGGGACTGTAGATCCCCAAGGTCCATGGGAGTATCTGGACCGTTGATTTTTCCATGTCCAGGAAGTCGTGGAAGAATGCACGGGTAGGAACCAATCTGAGCCGTCAGATCTCGACTGGAAAACCCGACAGCCATTGGATCTATCAAGAGTTACCCGAGGGTTAAACCCCTGGTGAATAGGGGTGAAAGCCTTGAAATAGATCTAGACCGTCCGAACGACGAAGGCCACGTGTCAAGAGATTTCCCATTTCGGGAAATCCAGAATCAAGAACTCGAGAGTCCTGGTGACGAGTGATCGGGACTTTCCATGGTGGAAACCCCAGGATAGATCTGGGTCGTCCGATTTAAGGAGGCCACGTGTCGAGAGATTACTCATTTCGGGAAATCGGTAATCGCGAACTCGAGAGTCCTGGTGACTAGTGATCGACACTTTCCATGGTGGAAACCCCGGGACAAATCTGGGTCGTCCGATTTAAGGAGGCTACGTGTCGAGAGATTACCCATTTCGGGAAATCAGGAGTTGAGAACTCGAGATTTCTAGTGATGAGAGATTGAAACTTTCCATTGTGGAAACCCTGGAACAGATCTGGACCATCCGATTTAAGGGTGCCACGTGTCGCGAGATTTCCCATTTCAGGAAATTGGGAATCGTGAACTCGGGAGTCCTGGTGACAAGAGATCGGGACTGATTAGGACTTTCCATGGTGGAAGCCCCAGGATAGATCTAGGTCGTCCGATTTAAGGAGGCTACATGTCGAGAGATTACTCGTTTGGGGAAATCGAAGATCGGGGATTCAGGAGTTCCATTGACAAGAACTCGGGCTCTCGCCTTGATAAATCCCAACCTATAATATCGAGACGTTAGCATGTGGCTAAGTCCCGATGAACAAACGAGATTCCTTCAGGGAATCTCAGGGTCTATAATGACCATTAGATGTGGGGAAGAGACGTCAACTTTAAGCCAGGGTGCGAATGCACCTTAGGGTAAGTGGCGAGCAGATCTGGACGACCAAAGTCCACCCACCCAGATCTACGACTGAGGTTTCATTCCGGAGCTCCATTTTTGTTCTTCCTTTAGTGGTGGGGGGGAGGGGTCCGGAATCGAGCGTGCAACTCGAGAACGGTCAGGATCAATTCACCTCGATCGATGACATTCAGGCGAATTCTGGACCCCCCTTGCCATTTTGCCTTTAATGGGGGGGGGTTCCGGAATGGTGTGGCGTGTGAAGTGTCACACCACCCACCGTGTCGTGTTTCCCCTCTCGCCACCTGTATTCCACTCAACCATGCAATGGGGTCTATTCTCATTGGTTGTTCTCTAGCCCTGTTGGGATTTGTCCCCATTGGCCATTCGCTAGCCCTGCCGGGGTTTGACAGTTGCAGAGTCGAATGATTCGACATTCCTGTGGCGCCAAGTCGAGAAATACAAAGAGGCACCATGATTATTTGACCTGTGATCATGACCTACGATCACATGGGAACAGAGAGAGAGAGAAGGAGCTAGCTTGCGCTAGGCCTCCATAGGTAATTCGGGGGCTCTGATTCTACAGAAATCAATGAAAATTTTGATTATGGTAGTGGGTATGTGACAGTACATCTTGATGAGTCAAGGTTTATGCATGGTTGGTGCATGGTACATGTTGGTTCAAGTTATTGGTGCAGGTTGATTTGTACAGGTTGTTACAGGTTATTGGTACATGTTGACAGTGACAGGTTGACAGTGGAAGTGGTTGATTTAGTGATAGTGACAAGTTGTCTACATTTGGAATTTATATTTCAGGGCATTTGGATGGGAAAGGATAGGTGGTTGTAGCGACCTTCCAGTTGTAGTCAAAGAACTTAGGGGGTTGTAGCCTCCTTCTGGTTGTAGCCAGAGAATTGGGAAGTTGGAGCTTCCCTCAGGTTGTAGCCTGAGAAACTAGGGGGTTGGAGCCTCCTTACAGTTGCAGCTGGAAAACAAAGGAAGTTGGTGCTTCCAATGAATGTAATTCTTCAAGACGTATAATAAAAAACATTCCGTGGTTTTCTCCCGCTTTGGGTTTCGACGTAAAACACTGATGTACTGTGTATGTGTATGATTGTTCTTTTGTTCATTGCTTATTTACTCTGCAATTATTGGATGATAATGCTACATTGATATAACACTTGGATTATATGATTAAAAATGATTAGATTTATCTATTACCGATTCACCCCCCCCTCTCAGTAATCCAACAATTGGTGTCAGAGTCGATTCCTTTAGAAATCAATTTAACCACTGAAAGGTAGATCATGGAGAGCAACAAATTGTATAAAAATGGAATACCACAGTTTGATGGACAGAAGTATGCATTTTGGAGCATAAGGATGAAGACATATATACATGCATAGGGATTTGAAATTTGGCAATCAATTGTAGATGGATACACAAAACCAACAATTTCTCCAATAAATGAAAAAGAAATGAAACTTGGTCAGAATAATTCCAAAGCCACAAATACACATCTGAATGGTCTTGGTGAAACGATATTCACCAAAGTTGCACATTGTAAATCTGCTAAAGATATTTGAGACAAACTTCAAAATATTTATGAAGGAGATTCAAAATTCAAAGCAACAAAACTTCAAACTTACAGAGGTCAGTTCAAACAACTAAAGATGAAGGAAGATGAGAATATTGCAACTTACTTCTTACAAGTCGATGAAACAGTAAATGAAATCATATGATTGGGAGAAGAAATTCAAGAATCTGTAATTGTTCAAAAGGTACTAAGATCTCTTCCTATGAGATTTGACCCTAAGATATCAACACTAGAAGAAAGAGTAGATCTAAGCTCAATAAGCATGGAAGAACTACATGGAATCTTCACAGCATGTGAAATGAGAATTGAACAAGAAAATACAGATGTAAAAGAAGCATCCTTCAAAGCATCCAAAAGATCAAAGCAAATGGGAAAGAAATAATAAAAAGAACATAGCAGCAATAGTGACGTCTCGGAAGATGATGAAGAAGTGGCCAACTTTGTCAGAAGATTGAACAAGGAAACCGATGGTAGGTATAGAGGTAAGCTTCTTTTAATTTGTTTTAATTGTGATGGTATTGGTATTTTTGCTAAAAAATGTCCTCATAAGAAAAAGAGAAATGACGAAGGTGAATCAAAAAGAAGACAAACATATAAAGGCAAAAGAACCTCAAAGAAAGTTTTCAAGAAAAGCTTATGCACCAAAGAAGACATATCATCATTAGATGAAGATGAAGTCAGTGACAGTGAGACAGAAAGGGTTATATTCATCACAGTAGAAGACTCTTAAGAAAAATATGAAGAACTCGAAGAAGAAATTGAAGAGGTGGAAGTTGACTACCGAGAGGAATTGATGAGTGCCATAGAAGTTATCAAAAGAGAAAAGAGGAAAAAAAATAAGCTACAAGTGGAACTAGACAAGAAAGAAGACACTTAGGAATTAGAACAAATGATCACAAATTTGAAGGTTCAAATTGAAGAAGCACTCAAAGAACAACTAGAAGAAAGAGACCAGATCATTGAAAAATTGGAAGCAGAGATTGTCACATTAAGAAAGGATATTTAAAAGAAAAATATGCAGAACAGTTCAAAATTTTTGAATGACATTATCAGCATTCAAAGGCCTAATCATGATAAGTTTGGACTTGGATACAATCAGACAGAAAAGGGATCAAGCTCCAAAACAACAGAACAAGAAAAATATCCAAAATCTATGTAGAAACAATCAAAAGGGATAGGAAGTTCTATAGAGAAAATTACAAGGACACTCCTCAACCGAGAAGATTTAGATTTTAGAATCAACAACCAACAGAAACAAATAGGTCTCAGGAAGAAGAAGGATTCATAAGAGGCGCACCTCCTTTCAAAATATCTTCAACTCCCATGTATCAAACTATTTTTTTTGTTTTATGTTCTGCATGTAATAATTTTGAACATAAAGTTGTGAATTGTAGAGCTAACAAGAAGAACATAAAAAACTTTGAAAGTCATACACAAAAGGGTAATCCAAGAAGGCCTAGTGAAACACAGAGAAGAAGTTACAACAGGTTTGAATCGTTGAGCACTGAAGTGGAATTATACAAGTGTAATAAGTTTGGACACATGGCCAAATATTGTAGAATGGAATTCCTTAATAGAGAACCACAACAGAACAACAACAATCACAGACATGAACCTCAGAAAAGGACATGGATAAGAAAGCAAAATCAATACAACAATGAAGAATGCACACTCACTCTACAAGCTAAGTAGAAGAAACATGGTTGGTATGTTGACAGTGGCTGTTCAAAACACATTACAGGTGATAGAGATAGGTTTCTTACATTAAGAAAGGAAAGAGATGGACCAGTCTCCTTCGGAAATGATGATTCAACCAAAATCATTGGAAAAGGCACAGTCAAAATTGGGAACAAGAATACAAAGGAAGAAAATGTTCTACTAGTATAAGATATGAAGCATAATCTTCTAAGTGTGACTCAAATTTGTGACCAACACCATAAAGTTACTTTCGATTCACAAAAGTGCGAGATAAGAAAATAAGGTTTAGGAAAATTGATTGATACAACTGTAAGAAATTCAAGCAACATATATGTGTTAAGTGAAATTGGAAATGAAAAGTGTTGTCTAGGAAAGGAAAATGACATTTTGTTATGGCACAGAAGAATGGGTCACATACATTTTGAAAACCTTTTCAAAGTCAGCAAAAGAGAAGTAGTCAAAGAAATGTCACAGATCACAAAACCAACAAACACTTTATGCAAGCATTGTCAACAAGGAAAGCAAACAAATACCAGGTTCAAATAAAAGGAATATTCAATGACAAGACCACTGGAAATTGTGCATACTGATCTAGTTGGACCAACTACAACAAAGGGCTTAAAAGGTGATAAATACTTTATGTTATTAGTTGATGATTATACAAGAATGACTGCATTTTGCTTTCTCAAGAATAAGTCAGAAGATTTTGAAAACTTAAAGATCTACAAGGAAATGGTTGAAAATGAAATGGATTCAAAAATCAAATGCTTGAGATATGATAATGCAGGAGAGTTCACTTCAAAGGAATTTATGGACTACTGCAACAATCATGGAATAAAAAGGAAATTCTTTGTTGCTAGGACACCTCAACAGAATGGAGTTGTTTAAAGAAAGAACATGACATTACATGAAATGGTTCGAACAATGCTATGGATTCCAAATTGACAAATATTTTTTGGACATAGGAAGTGCATACAACAATTCACATTCAAAACAGACTAATGCTCAGAAACAACACTGACAAAACTCCCTACGAGCTATGGAAAGGAAGACCAAAAAATGTGAAGCACTTCATAGTTTTTGGAAGAAAATGCTACATCAAAAGAGAAGATGGCAGAATGGGAAATTTTTATTCTCATGTGGACAAAGGAGTAATGTTGGTTACTCATTTACAAGAAAATCATACAAGTGTTACAACCTGAGATTGAACAAAGTTGTGGAAATAATCAATGTAACAATTGATGAAACAAGTAGACAAGAATTAAAGGAAGAAGAAAATGAATCAATGGAACAACTTTATGAAGAAGAAACAAAAGATGAAAAATAATGGGAAGACGAAGAGGATCCGAAAAAAGTAGAAGAGAAAATTTATCAAGTGACTCCAAAGACACTTAGAAGACGAGTACAAAAGAATCATCCTTCAGATCAGATTATCGGAAACAAAGATGTAGGAGTCGAGACTATAATAAGAATGTGTTCACCTGAACAAACACACCTAGCACTCACATATATGATTGAACCAACCTATTTTTAAGAGGCCAACAAGGATGAATTTGGAATAAGGCCATGGATGAAGAATTAGATCAAATAGAGAAAAATCACACTTGGGAATTGGTTCCAATACCAAAGGATAAGAATGTGATCGGCACAAAGTGGGTTTACAGGGATAAATTGAATGAATATGGACATGTTACAAGGAAAAAATCTATATTGGTATGTAAAGGATATGCACAGGTTGAAGGAATCGACTTTGAAGAGACATTTTCCCCAGTTGCCAGAATAGAAGCAATCTGATTGCTTTTAGCTTATGCATGCTCCAAAATTGTTAAAGTGTATCAGATGGACGTAAAATCATCCTTTCTGAATGGGGAAATTGAAGAATAAGTCTACATTGAACAACCAAAAGGATTTCAGTTGTCAGAGAACGCAAATTATGTGTGTAAATTAAAGAAGGCCTTGTATGGTCTAAACGGGCTCCTAGAGCATGGTACTCTAGAATGAATAAATATCTACAATAGGCAGGGTTCAGAAAAGGAAGTGTAGACAACAACCTCTACATCAAGTTAAGTCAAGATAGTATTTTATTAATTGAATTTTATGTTGATGATATTATATTTGGTAGTGATGATGACAAGTTAAGCCAGAAATTTTCAAAGGATATGTAGAATGAATTTGAAATGTCATTACTTGGAGAACTATCCTTCTTTTTGGGACTTCAGATACGTTAAAGCAACCAAGGAATTTTTATTTCTCAAACCAAGTATCTTAGAGAAATGATAAAGAGGTTCGGAATGGAATATTACAAACCAATTATCACTCCCATGCAAACCAGTTGCAAGTTAAGAAAATATGATGATTCAAAGTCTATAGATCAGAGGCAATACAGGTCAATGATTGGTATCCTACTATATGTAAAAACATCCAAACCATATGTAATGCAAGCAGTTGGACAGGTGGCATGATTTCAAGCAGCACGAAAGGAATCATATGTATTAGCAGTGAAGAGGATTTTTAGATATCTCAAAGGAACAAAAGAGTTTGGATTATGGTATCGAAAAGGAAAGGATCTATCACTTATTGCCTACACATATGCAGATTGGGCAGGTTGTATTGATGACCGACGAAGCACTAGTGGAGCAGTGTTCCACTTGTGTCAGTGTTTATTATCGTGGCTAAGAAAGAAACAATCATCAATATATTTATCTACAGTTGAGGTAGATTATATTACAACAATGACATGTTGTACACAGGTTCTATGGATGAAACAAACTCTAATAGATATACAGGTTGAGTATGATGATCCCATTCCAATCTATTGTGATAAAAAAAGCGTCATCAATATCTCAAAGAACCCAGTGATGCACTCCAAGACGAAGTGAATTCTAATCAAGTATCACTTTCTATGGGAACAGGTTGCAGAAAAGAACATCGGAGTTGAATACATGGGCACAAAAGAACAAGTGGTAGACATCTTTACAAAAATGCTTCCACAGGAATCCTTTGAGTATCTTCTCCAGAGACTCGGAGTTATTTCTACTCCAAAATGAATGCTTTTGAATGCTTATATTATATGTCTTAGATTTACATGAGGAAGCACCATAAAGAGGACAATTCAGGTCGAAAGATTAGTTTCAGGAAGATTTCAGTCAGGGGGAGAGATTTATCAGATGTAGAGCACATAGGCATGGTTCCAGGGGGAGCATGAGTGATATGAATTTAATATTTCATGACTTGAATTGTGTATTTCATCAGAGTGTTTCCATCAATGCCAAAGGGGGAGATTGTTGATTAATTGGGTTGGTTGTCATTGATGTCAACCCTTGAAGAAAGTATGGTAGAAAATTCTGGTAGCACAAGTGTTTGGGTAATGGACCCAAGTTTGTTTGATGGATAATAGTATGAATTTTTATATATTTGCAGGTAAGAATATTCTAGATGGATAGTACATGTCATGCCATTTCTGGTGGTATGTGGAATGTCACATAACTCCTCACAGTTAGAGAGTTATGGCCATGTGAAGTTGGAGAACCCTCATGAGTCATCTAGAAGCCCTAAAAGGTAAAAGTAGTCAAAGTGTTTGCAAAGAAGAAATTATTTAAATAATAAAGTGAAGTGATGATTGTATTATAAGTCAAAGAGGATGGAAAATAAATTATTTAAATAATAAATTTAATGGAGAAATCCCTAAAATAAGGAAAGTGGTTTGAGATATTTTAGAAGGTAAATAATAAAGTGAAGTGATGAGTGTACTATAAGTCAAAGTGGACAAGTGGTGGAAGAATAATAAAGTTAATGGATAAATTACTAAGTGGACAAGTGGTTAGAAGTTGGTTAACCCTAAAATAAGGAAAGTGGGTTAATATGGTTAAAAGGTAACCCCTTGAGGAAGCTACATGAAAGTATAAATAAGAGGCAAGGCTCTCTCATTTTAATCACACTTTAATATCACTGAATATCTATTTTGTGAAAGGTTATTTGGGCAGGTATTATTGATAGAGAAAAATTGCAGCAGAAAAAGCGTGGCAAGAAAAGTGTGGCAGGAAAAGTGTAGTAGAAAAAGTGCGACAGGAAAAGTGCGACAGAAAAATAGCGCAAGAAAAAGTAGGGCATAAAAATTGCAACAGAAAAAGTGCGACAGAAACATCGCGGAAGAAAAATCACGGCGTAAAAAGTGCGACAGAAAAATCGCGGCAAAAAAAGTGGGACAGAAAATCACGACATCAACATGGTTGGGGTATATTTATGAGAGATATGGCACATATTCTTTGAGGTATGTTTTGTGAGTTAGGGTTTATCTCTTGAGATGGTATTGGATGTTCAGTATTACTGCATATATCAGATTGGTTGAGGGATACAGTTGGTATTTTGTTGTTGGTGTTTGGCATATGGGTATTGGTCTTTTGGTTGTGATGTGTTGCTGAAGTTGTTGGTTTAGCTTGAGGTTACATAACAGTGAGGTTGTGGCACATGGTTTGATGTAAGGGTTTATGGTATTTGGTTTATGGATAGAGTGATGAATTGTTAGATAACTTTTGATGGTTATATTGGTGTATGTCTTTGGTATATGGTTGAGGTACATGTTGGGTACATGGTTGAGACAAGTAGTTGATGAGTTGGAAAATACATGAGGTGTATAGTTGATGAGTTGGCACATACATGAGGTGTATAGTTGATGATGTTGATACATATTGATGAGTCAAGGTTGATGAATGGTACATGTTGGTTCAGGTTATTGGTATAGGTTTTCCGGTCCAGGTTGATTTGTACTGGTTGTTATAAGTTATTGGTACAGGTTGATAGTGGCAATGGTTGATTCAATGACAGTAACAAGTTTTCTACATTTGGCATTTATATTTCATGGTGGTTGGATGGGGAAAGTATAGGTGGTTGTAGCCACCTTCCGGTTGTAGTCGAATAACTTAGGGGGTTGTAGCCTCCTTCTGGTTGTAGCCAGAGAATTGGGAAGTTTGATCTTCCTCGGGTTGTAGCCTAAGAAACTAGGGGGTTGGAGCCTCCTTCTAGTTGTAGCTGGAAAAAAAAGGAAGTTGGTGCTTCCAATGAATGTAATTCTTCAAGACATATAAGAAAACAAATTCCATGGTTTTCTCCCGCTTTGGGTTTCCACGTAAAACACTGGTGTACTATGTATGTGTATGATTGTTCATTTGTTAATTTCTTATTTACTCTGCAGTTATTGGATGATAATGATACATTGATATAACACTTGGATTATATGGTTAAAAAGGATTATATTGATCTATTATTGTTTCACCCGCCCTCTCAATAATCCAACACGCCCTTGGGAAAGTGACCTATAAAAACCCCTTAACATGGACAATATCCAAGGTTACCCTAACAATATGCCAACAAAAGTCAACAAGTGGTTGCCAAAGTTTCGAGGAAACAATGCGATAACTGTTGAAGACCACATTTATGTCATGGGTTGGGATATGGACAATGCATGCATTGATCATGAAGATGTGGCCTTGAGACTATTCGCTTCATCATTGACTAAATAATAAATTGATTGGTTCAAGGGATTCCGTGATAATAATGTTACGACCTATGATGATTTTTCAACCTTATTTAAAAGCAGATGGTCAAGAAAAGAAGATGGTGGGACACTTGGGACTTAATTCAATCAAAAAAATATAAAGGAGAATGAAATGGCAAGGGAATTTATTTCTAGATTTGACAGGTTGTACAATCAAATTCCAACAGATTACCATCCTACAACATCATCAATTTGTCTCCTTTACTTGAATGTTTTTGAAGGGAAGTTATGATAAATTAATAAATATAAAAACCCCACATCATTGGCAGAGGATAAAAAATTCAATATTGACATTGAAGAGAATCTCCTTGATTAAAAAATAGAACCTTTTCAGTACTCTTGCAACAAGAAACAATCAAGGATGAAGGTTTCCAACAATAGTGTTCCTGATCTGATTGCTCCCCTGACTCATAAGATAGACCAAATGAATACTCAATTTGTCCAGGTGAAGGATTAGCTTATGAACCATATGACTACAATGGAAAGAAATCAATCTTCTCCCAGACCTCAATTTTCCAGACAACAAAGATATTCCACCGGTTGGAAACCAAGACCTCAACAAGAGGAAACGGCCCCAGATACTTTGAAACCTGTTGGGATAGATAGAATCTTGGTGTCTTCCATGCCAAGAACCCCACAAGAAAGATGAGTTCCCCATAAAATACGAAGATTATCCTGACAATATAAACTTCATGATTTTCAATCTCAATGATGAACATGTTACTCAAGAACATATCAATGAAGTCAAAATAATAGGAGAAAGAGAAGGGAGACTCCAAGCCTTAAATAAATTGACAGATGATCAGAATAAGGAATTAAGGAAGAGGCAAATTCTAACCTACAAAAGAAAAAATCCTTCAACCCCTCCACTACAACCTCACATTCCTCTTCCATTAGCGAAAAAGGTGGCTCCACCACCTCCAACATTAGTATGTGAGCTGCTTCCTAAGACAATGCTTACAAATGACATTAAGTTGAATATATATGTTGCAAACATGTTTGGAAAAATGAATATGACAGTTCCAATGACAGAAATGTTTAAGATCCCTTCTGTAAAAAGGGATGTTTTGAGGATGTTACAAGTGCCAAATGAGAAGGAGGATCCTCCCATGATTTTGAATAATATGTATCTCGATTGGCCAAAAGAAAAGAACCCTCCCTTCTATTTTTCATTAGGCATGAATTGCCTTTGTTTGAACAACTGCATGCTTGATTAAGGGGCCTCAACAAATGTCATATATTTGAAGGTAATAAAACAACTTGGTTTGAAGACAACCTGACCTTATGGAAATATTTGTGGTATTGATTCAAGAAGAGTTAAGGTCTTGGGGGTATGTGAAGACGTTGAGGTATTTTTTATAGATTTTCCACATATCAACATCCTCATGGACATATTGGTGATTGATGTCCTTGATTCCTAGGGCATGCTCTTGTCATGGACGTGGTCCTCATTCCTTGGAGTTTTCCTTAGCAATAACCTTACACATGCATATATTCCCATGGGCATTGACTGTAATGATCCCAAGACAATTTTTTTTTTTCCTGGAATCACTAACTACTACTGATCTATTGATGTGCATGTATTTATTGAGTTATTAAGTACATACAAGATTCATCAACAAATGAAGATCACAATATATTCAAGATGTAGAAGCACAAGCAAAGATCTGACCTTTTTATTATGAGAAATGTAAGATCAATACAATAGATGGCCGATCTGGCATAAAAATCAGATGGTCGTACAAGCAATAGATATGAGTTGCTACAAAATGCTCTTGACAATGCAAAATAAGCCTCCAAAGACTGGATATACAATGAAGACTGAATCAAGTAGATCTGAGCCGTACTAATGATCAACCTCCAAGATGGAAGATGCCATGCCCTGCTAGAATGCTGAAGCCCTCAATAATTCGGCCCTTCTACCAAAAGTTTCCAATCATCCTGAGAAATATGCCAAATGATAGATCGGGCAACTATAAGGACAACCCAGATGTCCAAATTCCCAAATCCACTCTCAAACCCTGTAGATCTGAATTCCTCCACTGAATGGTGTGCCCC
>JZKD02S0373918.1:615832-637821 GCA_000966675.3 Picea glauca | reverse complement strand
TCTCTGTTGAGTTAGGTTAACTCCCAGGGTTAATCTTCTATTCTTCTGTTGAGTTATCTTTTACTTCTTTATCATTTTCCTTTCTTAAGTCAACTTAAAAATATAACTTTTAACTGCTTGACTTTCCCCCCCCTCAATGTGAGACTATGACCTAGTGGGGGTGCCCAGGCCACTGTGTCTCCTCATCACCTCTCTAAGAGGTGGGGGACATTACATTGACACGTATGCTATCTTACATAATAGGGAAAATAAAGATACACATGTGATCAATTTGAGGGGCCCCAACTATGTCATTGAACACTACCATGATATGCCTCCACATGGCATTGAGTATGATCCATCCAAGTTACCCTTCATGTAGTAAGATTCAATAGAGATGTTTCTCCCATGGATAGATAAAAATAAGACTGCACAGTACCATGGCAAGAAATCAGGATCTATCCATATTATAGAAAAAGAAGATGAGAAACATGAAAAAGTTTTCAAAGATACAATCCACACAGAGCCTCCACACGATAATAATACATGTTTCGTCAATTTCAATGAAGGAAGCCTTGTGCTCATGTGGGACAAATGAAAGGGAAAGCCCATATATGAACAAGAAGACAATAATTCTTGGCTTGACCCTTACATCATCAGGAATAAGTCTAACAAAGAAACGTACTATCTGAAAACATTAGATGGGAGAAAGATGCCACTACCAATAGATGTGTCTCTTATCCAACCTCACATTCAGGTCACATGACTTCTTCAGGGCCCATGCCCTAGGTAAGTAGGTAATTCATTTTGATTCCGTACATTTTTTGTCTTGATTTATCATATTAATTTAGATGCATTTCATTTTCATTTTTCTCTACTTGCACTATTGATTTCATGATTAGTTTATATGTTTTTTCAAAAAATGTCAAAAAACAAAATTCTAGTTTAGTGGGTTTGCATTATGATCATATGCGAACAAGGATGAGTAGGCCATCCTGCACTTGACAATTTTATTTTTCCTTACAGGCACAGGTCTACTAGGATATGTTGTGGTTCTCATGCACTCTACATGCGAGCACATGTCCCCAAGTAGGAGTAAGATGTTATCCCCATTTTGTGGATAACTAAGGAGATAATGTCTCGAGGCCCTCAAGTTGCAGATATGGAGTGCCGAGAGACTACATGACCAACAATACTCTTTTCATAGATGAAAAACCCACTCATCACCATATATGGTCACAGTTTTGTAGACGACATTCACCACATCAGCTGGATTCTGAAAAGCAGTGGGCCTTGCTCCCTGAGGTACAAGTCAGTATTATGGTGAGCATCATTTCAATATTTCAATCCATTTGATTATGTTGTATCTTAGATTTCTCTATATTTCATGATATATGCTTGGACATTATGTCTTTTTCCCTGCTTCACCTTGCTGGTTGACATTATGCCCTAGTAAGTGGTCTTCCTTGGAAATGGGTTTGCCACTAGGAACTCCCTTAATGAGTCATTGTATAATTCTCGACCATACTTACCATTTTCCATCATTATTCCCCTCCATTTCCTTATCTCTTGGGATTTTAGGGTGTATTTCCCAAGAAGGGGTTGTCCCTCATTGTATGAGAAGACAGGGCTAAAGGCCCAATGGGATTGATGTTGGGCAAAAGGTAAAAGACTTGTATAAATGTTGGTGCAATTATATGCATAATATATTACCAAACATAAATTATCAACCATGATTCGTAATTAGTAGAGTTGATGCACTATATGTGCCGACAACAGGTATTTTATCTACATCTGATGAGGATAGCATAAATATGAGACATTCGAAACTCAACACTCCATTTTCACACTTCAAAGATAACACTCTCCACACATTTCAAAATTCAGAAAGCAAAACCCATAAATAAGAATATGATCTAAATCTCTTTCTCAGGTGATGGACCTGTTCATTGATGGCTCAAGGAAGGAAAATATGAACTTTTATTCTATCTCCTGGAGCAACTAAACTAACAACAATTAACACTTTGTGCATTCGAAACACTCCATTATAGGTGCATGTAGGGTGAGAGATGGAGGTCTTGATTGTGTATGTGTTAGCAAGGTGTAACCTAATCAATTCTGGAAAACAAAGCTAAGTGTAGTGGGATGATCCATTAAGGCTCATGTATGGTGAAATATGGAGATCCAACTATTCTTGCACTACCACACTTTGCAACAAATTATAATAGTGAAATCAAAACAAAATAATATGAAATCAAAATAACAGGTACATGAAATGAAAATCTACACTAATAATTTACAATGATCTTACCAAGCTGGATCAATGGCCCTTGCCGATGCCAACATGGAAGTGTTTAGACCAACAAATGATAACTTCTAAAAGACACACAAGATCATTGAATTTAAACTTTCATTAATCTTCAACAAGTAGGTTTACAAAAAGATTATTTTCATGAATCCAATCTGCATCATAACAACTCCCCTCCCCATGAAGAGAGAGCACTATATTTTATACATGAGATTTTTGAAAAGAGGATAAGCATATCATAATTATAGATCCACTTTTCTCTCAACCAATTTCCCATTATTACAAAATATAATCCCTTCAAATCCTCACACATATCTCTCATATATCTTGGATAAGATATGTTATCCATTCCCCATGATCTCCTCCTTGAAATAGGCTTCAATTATATCCTCAAATATTGAAATGGTGGAGGAAGTATTCGAGAAGTATTTTTTAATTAATCCTTCACATATTCCTACACATTACAAAGCTCACACATTTTTGAGATATATATGAAAACATGTCGATTTTCTAATATTTAATCACAAATTCTCTTTTAATACTAAAATGAATAAAGTGGAAAATAATAAGGTGAAACCCAAATATATTTATGAAAATGATATCATGAAAGGTTAATGGGGAAATGAAATGTGAAGAATGACGAAGGGAAAGGTGGATGAAAATACGACATTTCTGAGTCCCAACATACCCCCCAACTGAACTTGTTGCATGTCTGCATGCAACTGTGCATGGATCTTCTCAAGAAATTTTGGCATTTGAATTTCGAATTTGAGTGATGATAATGAATGTTTCTAGGATGGGAATGACATGAGTAACAACTGGCATTTTCTTATGTTTGGTTCTTGTGTGACAACCATGAATATAAATAATGTTGGTTCTTCTGTTAACAACATTTATTTCATTATTTGTTCTCTTACTGTTATGATAATAATTTTCCCATATACTTACTGGAAAAGATAAGCTATCAATGTCCATAAGGAAACATCATTGAGTATAAGAAATCCCTTTTTCATATTTTTGAGTCATGCCAATATGTATATCAATGTTTATGAATAAAAGTTCAACAGAGTATTGTTGGGAAAAAGAAAATGTTGGTAAATGGTAAATGAGACAAAAAATGGAATAATGGTAGTGGAAAAATGGAGTGATGATAGTGAATATAGTTCCCCCCTAACTGGATTGGTTGCATGTCCTCATGCAACATGGCATGAGTCCTAGAAGTGAAAAGGAAAGGGAGCATGGTGGGGGATTTTTCCAAACTATTCATTGCTAGTAGTTGAGGAATTATATGATTAAAGTTTAGAAAATAACATACCTCCACTTACCCAAAATGTTGATGAACTATGCAATAGGAATATGGCTGATGCAACTGCTAGAGCATGGAAGATGCCACTGTTGCTAGACCATGTGAAAGGTGATTGTTGTTGTAGCTGTGACTACTGTAACTGTTGGATCAGAGAATGTGAAATGGAGGAATCTAAACTACTGTTGATGAATCATGGAAAAGAGCAAGTATGAAACTGGAACTGTGGTACTCTCATGTGGCTGGAAAAATAATGTTGCAACTGTTGATGGACTCATGGAATATTGTATAGTATTCACCCACTGCTAAACCCGATGGTACAATTCTAGTCATGTGAATGAATGTGCCGATGTCGAGCATGAAAAGAAGTCATCGGATTACCGACCATTGATGAGTGACGTTAACCAACGCGAGGCAAACTCACCATTGATGTCAATGAGTGCCAAGGTACCTAAGTACATCTTGCGAAGTGCGAATGAATGATTTGATGTCGAGCCACTTGAAAAATCTAACAATCAAGGGACAATGATGTATTCCCATGATTTTCAGCGAGAGAACTTGCCATTAAGGCATGCAAGCCTCTAGGTACTCAAAAGGAACTCTAGTCTATATCCTAGATAAGGTGTTGAGGTTGATGGGGCAAGACTTGTTGAAAGGTGGGCCTTAATGAATCCCACATCAGTCAACGCGAGTTTTTACAAAAATATTGGTAGGACTATAGGAAATATCTCAGTAGAAACATTGTTTATGGCAAGGCAATGTTGTCATGGAAAGGGAGATGGATAGTTTTATTGAAAAGGAAAAATGAACTAAAAAATATAAAGAGATGTATGTGACTTAGAAATATAGGTGTGTGAGAAGTCATGAAGGATAATTCAATGGAATATGGACTTCAACACAAGGATGATGAAGGTATTGCGAAGGAGAAATGTGAGGAAATAACTCATGATGCAAAATGGTTGTATGAAGGGGTTGTGTATAACAAAAAACGTCATGATGCGTATGATGAGAATCAACTCCTTCAAGTTGTAAAAAAAAATCATGTTTCTTGAAAAATGTTGTGATTCTTGAAAACCATGTCAGCGTTAAAATCAATCATCTGCGGACTGGGAAAGGTTAGTACTAATCCTGCAAGTGTGAGATCATCGTAAAATGTACAAAGAAGGATAAATGTGAGAAAATCAATTTCAAAAATAAAGTGCACTCGTACCTATTGTATTTACATGATGGACTATTTGTAGTGTGAAGTGATTTAAGAAAAACAAATGAGTGTAAATCGTAAAACATGTTTTGATTGTTGTTTTCAGGAATTTATTGAAATGTTCATTTGCAATTTTTTATAATGTTTTGATTTGGATTTTTATAATGTTTTTCTTTCTTTTCATGGTTTTAGAATTTTTATGGTTTATGCTGTATTCCAATAATACACACCGAAAGAAAAATGCAAAAATTATGTTAAAGGAAAACAACAAACAAGAGTAGCTTCATTAAATTTTCCATGCACATAAGTAACCATTGCTAATACCTGTCACTAAAGTTCTGATTTATTTTTATTTTAAATTTTGCCAGAGTATGATCCTCATTAAATTGCCGCATTAGTTCCAAGTGTATTTCTTGCATGATCGTATATATTCATTGTCAAATATAATTGAGAGCATACAATTATGGTGCAACAAATAAGAACCAAGAAGCAACCACAAACATTGATCCTCAATAGAGAAACATACTGTCTAAAAACACATTGATCATGGATGCCGAAAGCACAAATATGTCATGAAAATTTCATTGTCGTCAACCTCCAAGTTGTTCCATTCTGCCACCAGAAGTTGACACATGTCTTCATGCATGACCTGAAATGATCAATAAACAATCAAAACTTGGTTTGTGTACTCGGTTTCCTTTTAGATAGACAACATTGATATTGATTGCACAATGCCAGGGCTTGGAACCAAATCAAAATATTCATGTTGATTAGTGCACATGCATCGCATAGGGAGCCGAATGGAATGATATTTATTAATTGGCAGGATGGAAGACATTGTCTTTCAACATATTCTAGAAGTGATGAATACGAGGATCATCAAATAATTGCATGGTTCCTAGTCTCTTATTGGGTTGTCGATGATGACAGAGCCACAGAGAATATGTCTCAAAAGTTGTCATGAAAAATATTTAAACAATCATCGACCTTCCGAATAACAAATCCGCGTTGATCCCACTCCATTAGACTCACCCTTTAAAGTTTTATCCAGGAATTCCACTTTTATCAACTTGCGACCTCTACAAAAGGGCTATTATAGCTAAATGTATTAGGAATTTCCTTTGACAAATAAGGGCCTCTCCTTACGAACCCCGGGTTCTATTTGTATGCATAAAGGGTTGTTGATATTCTCTGATTAGTCAAGAGCAAGAGAAAATGTTGGTCGGTGGAAAATAAATTGTCAATAACTATCAAATCTCAAATATGAGTCTTCAAAATTTAGTTCCAATTATTCCTCTGATCAAAAGTGATCCCCTTGACCTCTAAAATCAAAATAATTAATTTTACTCAATAAATTTGGTTTCAAAATTTTAAATAAAAAATAATTAATTTAATTTATAAATTTCATAGAAAGTCGATCTAATGGTAATCATCACCGATAATTGAAAAACTAGAAACATATATGACATTCACGATCACTATAGGTTTCAATCATTGTCATGTTCCTTTATTCAATGTCAACGTTACTCCCCAAACAAGTTATGAATACGCACCAGGTCGATGGAAAACTAGGGTTTTGAAAATTCAAGAATTTTAGTTTATTCATATATAATCGAAAGATGATTTACATTATTTGTTTGTTTTAGGTAGACACTAATTGATAGACAGTAACCTAACTATTGCATCAACGTAGAAAAAACACTGATCATATCAAACCTAACTCTAGCTGACTTATTACTGCACAAGATTGTTTTCTAACTGAAGAACAATACATTCAATATATACAAATATATTTTTCTGATCAAGAAACCAAAGAAATGGATATATGGATTCATGAGTCCAGTGAGTGTTGATTTGTGGATATATGGATTCACCATATAGAGGGATTTGTATAAATTGGCATGGATCGAGTTACACTATCCTTCCATGGAACAATATATCGACAAAGTAAGGAGAAAATTGGATCCTAATAGGTAGCACTTGGCACGTGGAATTTTGTCTAAGAACTTAGTAGTCCTAAGATATTGTCATAGGTTCTAGACTAGTCTGATCAGTTGGTACGAGGCTTTCCTTCGGGTAGAGAGTGGAAGAGTCTCATTCCAAAACTAAGAGCGTGAGATTAGAAACAATGCAGGTATTCGTCATATCTAAGGATGTCAAATCTTTACTTGCTTGTGAATCTTCAATAGGTTAACATGTGTGATTTATCTGTTGCTAGATCATATCTAAAGAAGAGACAATTTTAAATTCATTTTCAAAAATAGCCATTAGTGTTGGCGTGCAATGAATAAGGTCATCGAGAATTGTTTTAAATCTCAACAAACACCCTTCCCTTTTTTTTGACAATAATCTGTCATGATAATCGCAGTCACGATTTTGATTTTAAACAATATTTAAGTAAAGTCAGCTAGAAATAATAACATTGTTAATATCTTGGCTCATATTTCTTAGTCAACAACCACATAGTATCATAATATGTGATTTGAAGATTATATTGAACGAGAGAGTCTTGGGATTAAATCGTAAATCCCAGCTCAAAAATAAATAAGAATTATCTATAACCCAACATAGAAAATTTGCGCTCGGATTCTTATTCATTCAAAGATCATAATTGACTTTGGTTATTTTCTTGATAATTGCAGGTTTTTTGAAGGATTTGTTTTCAAGGGATTGCAGGTGGATGGAGTGCGTAGATACAGTAAATTGCAGAAATGGTTTGGCCAAGGCTTTTTTTTTTTTTTTTTTTTTATTGTTTGTTACAAAGTTAATTTCCAGGGAGCTATAGGATGAAGAATGGAGGAAAAGAGATGGAATCGTTGCGAATCAAATCAACAAGAAGATTGTAGGTGGCATTGTTTCATCTATTGTTTTAGCATGGAAAATCTTCAAACAATTCATTTGCCTAAATTTTGCAAACCAGTTTTGTTTTATTCATCTAATGTTTTATTGTTTTTACCTGCAGGTCCAAGATGAATGCATAATTTTTTTTTTAGTTTTAAATTTGTTTCAAAGAAATTAAACTGAAAAATGTAAAAAAAAAAAAAAAATAGCAAATGGAGACAAACGCATTAAAAATTGGAGACGAAAAAAATAGATTAGGTAATTGTTTCCATCGTCAACAATAAAAAATATTCCTGAAATGGTTCTAAATCATCCATGTTTTATGATCCTCACAATCGCTTGAAGCGCGGAGGAGAGCATACTAGAGGAAAAACATTGTTTTATTTATTAACCTACCTACTCTATGCTAATTAGAAAAAAATGTTTTACGTCAAATCAAACTTCCAATGTAGCCAGTCTTGTAACAGTAACAACAATATATTCTCTGTCAATTTTTCGAATGAAAAGTGAAAATATGCAAAAATAAGTAAATCTAGTTGTTGTAACTGTAAACTACCTAAATAAAAATAAAAATATTGATCTAATTGTGTACTTACTTGGAACCATTGTTCGATAATGTTTTGGAAGGTGTGATTTCCCTTGCTCAGATCATGTTGTAACTCATCTTCATCTTCCTCGGTCTCTCGTTCGAATAATTGTTCGCCATCAGAGGCGTAGGAGTCTTCAGATGTTGAATCTTTGTTTGTTTTTGGAGGATTAGTTGAACCTTTAATTATTGTCAAGATCTCCTATTCCTTTGTTTCTGGAGGAGTAGTTGAACCTTTAATTCTTGTCAAGATCTCTTCTTCCAAGGAAGAAGGGATCCCGACTTCTTCTAGGATTTGAGTGAGTAGTTCCAAGATGAAACTCATTGTTAAATCATGTTGAAAAAGGGATTCTTAAAACACCCAAAACTGAAATCTGAAAAGATTAAATGAAATCAAACTACTTACATAAATAAAATCACTCTTGCTGAAACAAATAAAAAACACTCTTCACAATTGTGGAAATCAAACACACTTGTATTAAAAGTAAAACACTTATGCATAAAAGGGAGAGGACAACCTAATTTTGGAGCAACCCCACTAAAGTGGATGCGTGGGATCTTCCCCCACATCTTACCATCTTCTCTCTGCCCTTAGGTCGTCCATAAAAACAATCCAAAAACCATTAAAGCAATCTAATTCAAATGCTACCTATTACCGTTTACAACTTCCCGACAATGACGCCAAAATATTGGTGCAATTATATGCATAATATATTACCAAACATAAATTATCAACCGAGATTCGTAATCAATAGAGTTTGTGCACTATATGTGTCGACGACAGGTAGTTTATCTATGTCTGATGAGTATAGCATAAAGAAGAGACATTTGAAACTCAACACTCTATTTTCACACTTCAAAGATAACACTCTCCACACATTTCAAAATTCATAAAGAAAAACTCATAAACAAGCATATGATCTAAAGCTCTTGCTTAGGTGATGGACCTGTTCATTGATGACTTATGAAAGGAAAAGATGAAATTTGATTCTATCTCCTGGATCAACTAAACTAACAACAATTAACACTTTGTGCATTCACAACACTCCATTATAGGTGCATGTAGGGTGAGATATGGAGGTCTTGATTGTGCATGTGTTAGCAAGGTGTAACCTAATCAATTTTGGAAAATAAAGCTAAGTGTAGTGGGATGCTCCATTAAGGCTCATGTATGGAAAAATATGGAGATCCAATTGTTCCTGCACTGCCACACTTTGCAACATATTCTAATAGTGAAATCAAAACAAAATAACATGAAATCAAAATAACATGTACATGAAATGAAAATCTACACTAATAATTTACAATGAGCTTACCAAGCTGGATCGGTGGCCCTTGTCGATGCCAACATGGAAGAATTTATATCAGTAGATGTTAACTTCTAAAAGACACACAAGATCATTGAATTCAAACTTTCATTAATCTTCAACAAGTAGGTTTACAAAAAGAGTCTTTTCATGAATCCAATCTGCATCATAACAACTCCCCTCCCCATGAAGAGAGAGCACTCTCTTTTATACATGAGATCTTTGAAAAGAGGATAAGCATCTCATAATTAAAAATCCACTTTTCTCTCAACCAATTTCCCATTATTACAAAATATGATCCCTAAAAATCCTCACAGATATCTATCATATATATTAGATAAGATATGTTATCCATTCCCCATGATCTCCTCCTTGAAATAGGCTTCAATTATATCCTCAAATCTTGAAATGGTGGAGGAAGTATTTGAGAAGTATTTTTGAATTAATCCTTCACATATTTCTACACATTAGAAATCTCACACATTTTTGATATATATATGAAAACATGTCAATTTTATAATATTTAATCACAAATTATATTTTAATACTAAAATGAATAAAGTGGAAAATAATAAGGTGAAACCCAAATATATTTATGAAAATGATATCATGAAAGGTTAATGGGGTGATGAAATGTGAAGAATGACGAAGGGAAAGGTGGATGAAAATATGACATTTTTGAATCCCAACAATAAACCTTCTAGATGATTTTCTTAGGGATCACCCAAGAAAGCAATGAAACACTTATCTTTGAATAAAAGGGACCCACAATATAATAAAGAATGATTAAAAGGTTAGTTTAAGGATCGTAGGTCTCATCACGAGCCGACCTATCACGTCAATGAATATCTACTGGTATGACATTACCGTCATCTGGTCACCAAACCCAAGAAATGGCTCTCATTTGCATGGATGAGAGAAAGGGGGTCTCATCATGAGCAAACCTTCTCATTTACATTAGGTGTTTGTGAGTGACATTTCCACCACCTGGTCACCATGCCAGAGTAATGACCTTCAACCTCTCCTTATTCTATATTGAAATAAAATAAAGAAAGAAAGATAAAAGGCAAATTGATGGGCTTGGGAAAAGTACATTACGAACGAAGGTACCACACACCCTCTACAAAGGCACCCATGAATGAGAAATTATAACCCCTTATATGGCATGAACCCTATTCCCATTGATTCTTGACCCTAACCACTTCATCCACTTTACATGGCTTAGAGATGGATCTCTTGGAAACTCTCCTTGACCTAGGGCAAGATCTATCTAATAGGACACCTTGTCACCCCTCCCATATTCAAGCTTGACAAGTCGCATAGTGTTTTTGAGTTGTTAATTGTTTGATATAGTGATATTTTATGCACATGATTAGATGGATTATTTATTGATTGGATTCACTTACCATGATGTTATTACTTGAGATCCTTGGAGAGAGTGCTCATTTGTCTTTGCAGGACCTAGTTGATGGAACGTTTTGGGAGAACAAGTCTAACTTGGGCTTCCATGGGGCTACAAGCCCACACATTGGATGCCAAGGACCTGCATGATTGTTGAGAGAGATCATACTTGGAATGCCTTGATGATGACTTGGATGACCTAGCCCAACCCTCACTTGCCAAACAATTTTCCCAGGAGGGAAAAAATTTCATATTTTTTAGCTTAACTTCATGCTTTTCGAGCTAGGGCATGGTGGTGAGATGCCACTCTTTTCACACATGGAAATTTGAGGAGGAGAAAGGTAATAACCATGATGAGAGTGCTTAGATTCTTGACATTTGGCCTTTGGAGGCCTACCCATGCTTCTCCAAAACCAACAACTTCCTCAAAGTGGAATAACGTCCCCTAAAGGGGTGACATCCTCCTAAATTAGGGTTTTATTTGTGCAAAAAGTGAAATTTTAAGTGAATTGTTTAATATTACTTTGTTAAGGGGGAAATATTAGAGTTGTTGACACCTAATATTTTGGTTTAAACCTTAATTTGTGGAAAAACTATGTTAGCTACATTTTGTATAAATAGAGATCATAAGATCTAATTTTAATCATAACTCTCCCTCTTGTGAGAGGCCTTCGGCTGAAATTTGCACCACACTTGGCTCTTTATATCTCTTGTGCACTTGTTTATGGCTATGTTTATGAATAGTTGATGGAGGAGGTATAGCGCTAGATTTGGATGATTCTTTCTATCTCTTGTGGTGGATTATCTTGGGAATTCTCTTGATCTTGGTATGGTATTTTACTATTATGCTATCATTGTCTCAAGCTAAGGTTATTGTGCTAGGAACTAGGTGTGAAGTATAAGGGCATACACCCCCACCATAGTCTTCAAAACTTTATGCTTCATCTTATTTCTTTAACAAGGGTTTTCTAAGAGAAGTATAAGGTCATACACCCTCTCAGCATAAAACCTAGCTAGAGAAACTTTCCTTGGGAAGTAAAAGGGATTACACCCCTATGGAGGTAGTTTCTATAGCTCTTGTTTATTTGACTCCATTAACCCAATAACAAAGGCACTAGTCATACTCTAGTTTGCATTGGAGAAATAAAATATTGCATTGGGAAATGTGAATTTTAGTCATTTTTACTTCTTGCAAAGTGGATTGTACTCCTTGTTCATTGGGAACCTCATAGCCACTAGGGTGTCCTCATCAATGGGCTACTCCTTGCTTCTGTTACAAAATTGCATCTTCAGCCATTATGGCTGAAGAAACCCTAACTCATTTGCTTGAATAACTCTCTTATCAACCATTGGATTTTGCTCAAAGTTTTTACATTTACTCTGCTTGACCTAGCACACTTTTTTGAAACGTTTGAGGGGATTTCAGTGGATTATTTTCTTACTGTAATACATTGAATGTTACAACCATAAGGAAAGTGTTTACAACAACCTTATCTTTTGTGCTAGAATATTCATTTTTCATCTTGAGTTTATCTAGTCTTTCTCTTGTATTTTCTACTTGATCTGTAGCACTTATTCAATAGATTATAGTACCATTTACTTGCTGATATATATTGTTACCTATTTTTTCAAATTAAAGATAGAAATATTAACTTACTGATCCAACTAACATATATCATTGCAAATTCTATATTCTTGTGTCTCGGGCAAGTAAAATCATCCGGAGAAGTACTATACTTGTGGGTCATAAATTACTTGACTTACAAGGTATATATCCCTACCCTTTATTCCACTTAGAATTGACTTCTAGGGGTTTCACTTCCATTTCCCTCCATCTCCATCTCAATCCCCTTAGGGTCACCAGGATTTCCTCCCTAGAGTGACCTAGTCAACCTTGAAGTGTGGGACCTACATCAAGGTGGCATTGGGTGTAGGATTCCCAAGTTGTAGCTCTTTCTTTGTGGTTGGGTTTGGATTTTCCCAACCTAAAACTTGCGCTATAACATTTTGGCGTCATTGCAGGGGAATATTTTGAATCTTCTTCGTACCCTAACAACACTTTGGTAATCTATCCCAAATCCTTTTCCTTAGCTTACCTGGTGACTCCACCCATGGAACTTTCCCTTTACACCTTTCTTGATGAGTTTATTTTCAAACTCATATGGCGACTCCATCTTCCCAGAATACTTCTTTCTCAAAACCTTATTGTCCTGGGAGGTTCAAGCCTTCTAAGGTTTACCAAATAAGGCCTCCTGTCAAGTCTCCCATTTCTAAAACCCTTTTCATAAATCCCTTCCTCTTGCTCCAATGTCTCACCATTGGGAAAGGGACCTCTACAAACCCCTTAACATGGAAAATATCCAAGGTTACCCTAACAAGATGCCAACAAAAGTCAACAAGTGGTTACCAAAGTTCCCAGGAAAAATGTGATAACTATCGAAGACCACATTTCTGTCATGAGTCAAGATATGGACAATGCAGGAATTGATCATGAAGATGTGGCCATGAGACTATTCTCTTCATCATTGACTGAAGAAGATCTTGATTAGTTCAAGGGACTCCCTGATAATCATATTACGACCTATGATGTTTTTCCCACCTTATTTAAATGCAAATGGTCGAGAAAAGCATATGGTGGGACACTTGGGACTCATTTCAATCAAATAAAGAAAAAGGAAAATGAATTGGTAAGAGAATTCATTTCCAGATTTGACAAGTTCTACAATCAAATTCCAACAGATTATTGTCCTACAACATCATCAGTTCATCTCCTTTACATGAATTATTTTGAAGGGAAGTTCTGATACATTCTTAAAAATAAAAATCCCACATCATTGGCATAGGATAAAGAATTCAATATCGACATTAAAGAGAACCTCCTTGATTAAAAAATAGAACCTTTTCAGTACCCTCACAAGAAGATAGAATAAAGGACAAAGGTTTCCAACAATAGTGTTCCTGGTCTGATTGCTCTCCTGACTCAGAATATAGACCAAATGAATACTCAATTTTTCCAGGTGAAGGATCAACTTATGAATTGTATGACTACAGTGGAAAGAAGCTAATCTTCTCCCAGACCTCAATTTTCCAGACAACAGAGAAATTCCACCGACTGGAAACCAAGACCTCAACAAGAGGTAAAGGCCCTAGATACTTTGAAACCTGTTGAGATAGTTGATATAGAAGCTTGGTGTTTTCGATGCCAAGAACCCCACAGGGAAGATGAGTGCCCCCGACAAGACGAATATTATCCTGACAATATAAACTTCATGATTTACAATCTCAACAATGAACAATTTACTCAAGAACAGATCAATGAATACAAAAGAATAGGATAAAGAGAGGAGAGACTCCAGAACTTAAATAAACTAACATATGATAAGAAGAAGGAATTAAGGAGGAGGAAAATTCTAACCTACAGAAGAAAAAATTCTTCAACCCCTCCATTACAACCTCACACTCCTCTTCTATCAGCGAAAAAGGTGGCTCCACCACCTCCACCGTCGGTATGTGATTTTCTTCAAAAGCCAACTCCTATAGATGACATTCAGTTGAATATAGATGTTTCAAACATGTTTGGAAAACTTAATATGACGGTCCCAATGACAAAAATGTGTAATATACCTTCTGTAAAAAGGGAAGTTTTGAGGATATTACAGGTGCCAATTGAGAAGGAGGATCCTCCCATCATTTTGAATACTATGTATCTTGATTGGAAAAAATACAAGAACCATCCCTTATATATTTCATTAGGCATGAATGGCCTTCGTTTGAACAACTGCATGCTTGATTCATGGGCCTCAGAAAATGTCATATATTTGAAGGTAATGAAACAACTTGGTTTGAAGACAACCTGACCTTATGGAAATGTTTGTGGTATTGATTCATGAAGAGTTAAGGCCTTGGGAGTATGTGAAGATGTTGAGGAATTTTTGATATATTTTCCACATATCAACAACCTCATGGACATATTAGTGATCTATGTCCCTGATTCCTAGGGGATGCTCTTGTCAAGGACCGGGTCCTCATCCCTTGGAGGTTTCCTTAGCATGAACCTTATACATGCATATATTCCCATGGGTGATGGCACGTATGATATATTACATAACAGGGAAAAGAAAGATACACATGTGATGAATTTGAGGGGGCCCAACTATGTCAGTGAACACTACCGTGATATGCCTCCATGGTTTATTGAGTATGATCGATCCAAGTTACCCTTCATGCTGGAAGATCCAGTAGATATGTTTATCTCATGGATAGATAAAAAGAAGATTGCACATTACCGTGGGAAGAAGTCGGGATCTATTCATAGTATACAAAAGGAAGATGAAAAACATGAAGTTGTCAAAGATATAGTCCACATAGAGCCTCCACATGATAATAATACACCTTGCATCAATTTCAATGAAGGAATTATTTTTCTAATGTGGGAAAAAATAAAGTGAAAGCCTAGATATGACCAATAAGACAATAATTATTGGCTTGGCCCTTACATCATTAGGAAGAAATATGACAAATAAAGGTACTATCTAACAACATTAGATGGGAGAAAGATGCCACTACCAATAGATGGGTCTCTTCTCCAACCTCACATTTAGGTCACATGACTTCTTCTGGGCCCATGCCCCAGGAAAGTAGGTAAGTCATTTTTATTCACTGAATTTCGCATCTTGATTGCTCATATTAGTTTATATGGAGTTCATTTTAATTTTTCTCTACTTGCACTATTGATTTTAGGCTTAGTTTAGAATTTTTTTCAAAAAATGTCAAAATTTTCGTTTTGTAGTTTAGTAGGTTTGGATTATCATCATATGAGAACAAGTATGAGTAGGCCATCCTACACTTGACATTTTTATGTTTCCTTGAAGGCATAGGTCCCACGGGAGATGTTGTGGTTCTCATGCACTCTACAGGAGAGCACATGACCCCAAGTAGGAGCTAGATGTTATCCCCATTTTGTGGATAACTAAGGAGATTATGTCACGAGGCCCTCAAGTTGTAGATATGGAGTGAAAAGAGACTACATGACCAACAATACCCTTTGCATAGATGAAAAACCCACTCACCACCACAAATGGTCACAATTTTGTAGATGGCATCCACCACATTAGTTGGCTTCCGGAAGGAAGTGGGCCTTGATCCATGAGGTACAAGTCAGTATTATGGTGAGAATCATTTCAATATTCAAGCCATTTGATTATGTTGTATCTTATATTACTCTAGATTTCATGATATATTCTTGGACATTATGCCTTTTTCCCTGCTTCACCTTGGTGGCTAAAATTGTGCCCTAGTAAGTGTTATTCCTTGGGAATGGGCTTACTACTAGGAACTCCCTTAATGAGCCATTGTACCTTTCCTGACCATTCTTACCACCTTCCATCATTATTCCCCTCCATTTACTTATCTATTGGGATTTTAGGGTGTATTGACCCAAGAAGGGGTTTTCCCTCATTCTATGGGAAGAAGGGGATAAATACCCAAAGGGGTTGATGTTGGGTAAAACATAAAATCCTTATATAAACCTTCCAAATGCTTCACCTAGGGATCACCCAAGAAAGAAATGAAACACTTATCTTTGAATAAAGAGGGCCCACAATATAATAAAGAATTATTAAAAGCCTAGTTGAAGGATATGAGGTCTCATCACGAGACGACCTATCATTCCATGAATATATAGAGGTATGAAATTACCATCATCTAGTCACCAAACCAAGGTAATGGTTCTCAGTTGCATGGTTGAGAGAAAGGGGGTCTCATCACAAGCCAATCTTCTCATTTCCATTAGGTTCTTGTGGGTGACATTGCCACCATCTAGTCACCACTCCAGGGAAGTGACCTTCAACCTCCCCTTATGCAATATTTAAATAAAATAAAGAAAGAAATATAAAAGGAAAATTGATGGGCTTGGAAAAAGTGCATTGTAGATGAAGGTACCACACACCCTCTACAAAGGAATCCATGAATGAGACACTACAACCCCTTATATGTCATGATCCCTATGCCCATTGAGTCTTGACCCCAACCACTTCATACACTTTACATGGATTAGAGAGGGATCTCTTGGAAACTCTCCCTGGCCTAGGAAAAGATCTACCCAATAGGACACCTCGTCAACCCTCCCATATTCAAACTTGACAAGTCGCATAGTGTCTTTGAGTTGTTAATTGTTTGATATAGTGATCTTTGATGCACATGCTTAGATGGTGTATTTATTGATTGGATCCACTTATCATGATGCTATGACTTGATATCTTTGGAGGGCGTGCTCATTTTTCCTTGCAAGACCTAGTTAGTGGACAATTTTGGGAGAACAATCCTAGCTTGGGCTTCCATGGGGCTACAATCCCACAAGTTGGATGTCAGGGGCTCGCATATTGGATGAGAGTGATTAGAATTGGAAGGACTTGATGATGACTTGGATGAACTATCCTAGGCCTCACTTGCCAAACAATTTTCCCAGGAGGGGAAAAACGTCTTATTTTTTAGCTTGACATCATGCTTTTGGGGGTAGGGCATGGTGGTGAGATGCCACTCTTTTGACACATGGACGTTTGAGGAGGAGAAAGGTCTTCACCATGATGAGAGTTATTAGATGCTTGACATGTCGCCTTTGGAGGCCTACCCATTCTTCTCCAACATCAACGACTTCCTCAAAGTGGAAAAACATCCCCTAAAGGGGTGACGTCCTCCTAAATTAGGGTTTTATTTGTGAAAAAAGTGAAATTTTAAGTGAATTGTTTAATATTACTTTCTTAATGGGGGAAGATTAGGTTTTTTGACCCCTAATATTATGGTTTACTCCTTAATTTTTGGACAAACTATGTTAGCTACATTTTGTATAAATAGAGATCATAAGATCTCATTTTAATTATAACTCTCCCTCTTGTGAGAGGGCTTGGTCTGAAATTTGTGCCACACTTGGATCTTTCTATCTCTTGTGCACTTGTTTATGTCTATGTTTATGAATGGTTGATGGAGGAGTTCTAGCGCTAGCTTTGGATGATGCTTTCTATCTCTTGTGGTGGATTATCTTGGCATTTCTCTTGATCTTGGTATGGTCTTTTAATATTATGCTATCAACGTTTCAAGTCAAGGTTATTGTGCTAGGAACTAGGTGGGAAGTATAAGGGCATACACCCTTTTATCTTAAACCCTAGATAAAGAAACTTGCCTTGGGAAGTAAAAGGGCTTACAACCCCAAGGAGGTAGTTTCTCTAGCTCTTGTTTATTGGACTCCATTAACCCTATTATCGCATAATCTATACTTTCCCAATCCAAAAGGAAAGTAGGGATACATTGATGTAACGCAGAGGTAACCCTATCACTATCACCCCAATAGGGTACCTCTTTCTATTTAGGAGGAGGAAAAATTCACGCTAAGGGTGACGTCCCAGGACCTAGTTGGTTGATGAAGGAGGAGAAGACAAGGTCATACCACCACTCTCTCTAGGTCACTCAAATGAATGAAGTCACTTGGAATGGTTAAGTCAAGGAGTTAAGGGAAATAAGGTGAATGATACCTTCCCTTTACCAAAGAAACAACAAATTTTAACCAATGATATCAATGCTTTCATTCAGTGACTTCAATATAAAAGTTTGCTACCAAGAAATTTTATGCATTAAATATAGATGTGTAGCAATAGTAATAAATCCAAAAATTGTAACTTATAAGGACAATGTAATAAAATATAAATACCTTGCAATGATAGTACTTTTTCCACTTATAATTTCTAGATTTTTATAATCCAGATAATGAGTTCAGAAGGGTTTTAAAAGTGCTCATAAAAACAAGAAATTAACAATTATGACAGTAGTAAACAACTTATGAAAAATACCTTGCTAAGGCAATTTAGTGGACACTTTTAGCATTTATTGATTGTAGCTTGCCTAGTACAAATTATGGGTGTCTTATCAATCAAAAAATTAATTTAAGAGGATATCAAAAATGAATGTAACAAAAACAAAACAAGAGTGATGACAACTGCAAGAAACCTTCAGAAATGCACTTTGTGAAGAGCAATTTAGGCACACTTTAACTCCAACTAATAATACTTTTCTTCATGCAATTTTCTGAATTGGTTTAGTTAAATTATAAGCTAAATGAGTTGCTATATAGTGGTTGTAGCAGTGTTAGCAACAGAAGGAACTTAGTACCTTAAAACTAGGTTAGTAGGTTAGGTTAAGCTGGTAGAGATAGCAAGTGAAGTTGAGTGTAGTCTTCTCAAGGAATAGGAGAAGAGGACTAGTTCCTAAAAGGGTAATGGATTCAAGGTGGATGACTTCTTTTAAGGCTGCAAATCAATTATGATGATGAACAAAATTCTAAGAGGGAAAATGCATAGGAGAAGTAGTAACTTAATTCCCCCTATGCTTTGACCTCAAGAGACAAGATGCTAGGGTGTAATCAATTCTAGGCCCTAACGCCTTGCTCTCCTTAGCCTTCTTATGGAGTAAAACATATGAAACAATAACTAAGTCCAAACCCTTACAGTGCTAACAATTTAGAGCTCTAGGATTTTACTAGTTACTAGATCAATTCAATGAAAAGCTTGGCAAATAAAAAGTAAGAAAGTAGCAATTTAAGTTTCTCACTTCAAACATTAAGTACACCATGCAATTTCATAATATTGCATGAGAAAATAAAACCATACAATAAACCATTCAATAGATGACAAAATGCAGATTTTACTTACTTGCACCAAGAATGATCATGATAATACCATGCAAGTTCATCATAAAACTTCCAAGATTGATCAAAGTTGCAAAAAATAGCCTTAAAAAAGAATGGTGCCTCATAATTTTAGCCAATAACCCTCACTAGAGAAAAAATTTCAAACATCTTGTCTTAGTTGACAAGTTGTGATGTGAAAATGAAAGTACTTTATGCTAAGTTATACAAAATTTTGACCTTGTAGGTAAAAAACAAGGCCGACCTGGCCAAAATTCAATAAAAATTCAATTTTTACATAATTAAATAAATTTGCATCTAAAGTCACCTCCAAGGGTGATGTTGTGCCCTTCTAGGATGACGTTGAGGTCCATAAGTGAAACATTGATCTAGAAAAGTGGGGTGTTTGGCCCCCAGAGGCCCCAGATGATTCCCACACGTGCCACCAGGCTCAAATATTCATCCAAAATTAAACCCTAGCTCTGGGTGACATCTAGGGATATGATGGTGATGTCCAGGGCCATGAAGGGATAACATCCATATGGGAAGATAAAGGTCCCCTTGGGTCTAGGTCTTCCAGGTTGCCTCCAAAGGAAATGTCCTTCTTTCTCCAGGTACAAGTCTTCAATCTCTTCTTACCCCTGGCTAGGGTTTCAACATCCATTTGTGGGATTTAATCCCTACGAAGGTCTGAGCTAATCAATCCCTCATGTGTACATGTCCATCGGGAAAGGTCCTGCAACAACAAGTACTCCCTCCAGGGGTTCATAAGTCATAGGGATCATAGAATGTAAATCACATCCAATAATTAAATTACCCAAACATGTGCATCAAACCCCCCTTAATGAGACAAATTCTCAAATACGTTATACAATTTGACAACTTAGGTTTGGAGAAGGTCTCAGGGTGTCCTATTGGGCTAACCTCTCTGAAGTTTGGGGTGTTTCCCAGGTGGGATCTAGTTCAAGTCATGTAAGTGTATGAGGTGGCATGGGGTAAGTATTTGAGCATGGGATGCATGTAATAACAGGGAAATGTAAAGTCTTACCTGTGGGTGCCTTGTGGAAGGCGAGTTGCACCTTGTCCTAAATACAATTGTTTCCTATCCCATTCATTGTATTTTACTCTTGATTTTATTTCTTTTGATATTTTTCTCTTATGCTTCAAGGGAATAGTTGAGGGACACTGTCGTGGCTTGATGGCTAGATATGAAAACGTTATCCACACACATTTCATGGAAATGAGAAGGTTGGATCGTGATGAGACCTCCTTTCTCTTGGCCATGCCACCAAGATCCACTACCCTGGTTTGGTGACCAGATAGGTGGTAGTTTCATATCGCTACATGCCCATGGTCATAATAGGTCGGCTCTTGATGACACCTCCTATCCATCAATTAGTACCTTGAGTGTTTATGTATCTTATCAGTTCCCTTTTCTTATTGAGAATCTTTTCACTACTTTCTCAGGGATCCCTGAGTGAAGCATCTCAAAGGTTTAAAAATTGTCTTTTAACTCTCTCCAACTACCTTTACCCTCCAATCCTTTAGCCCCTTCTTCCCATGAGGTAAGGTACAACCCTTCCTAGTGTAGCCAATCCTAATTCCCAAACAAGGATAGGGGAGATGAGAGGAATAAATATGGAAAGTGGTAAGTATGGAGGTAACTGATGATGACTTTTCACAGATCCACCCAGTGGAAACCCATTCTAAAGGTAAATCAACTTACTAGGGAACCATGTCACCCCTCCAAGTATGAACAAGGCAAAGATCATAATTTCCCAGCAAACATCATGAAATGAAGAAGGATTCAATAAAACATATTCCAGTTCTTCAAAAATTGGAGTGATACATACCATGATACCTAGACTCATTACCTCATGAATCTAGACTCACTACTACTTCAGGACCAGGCTAGTAGGATGGACACTACTGCTAGTGATAAAGGGATTGCACTGAAGAAAAGAGGGGCCCTCTGGGGCCATGCTCAAATCATCTAGATCTCGGTACTTCATGTCGAGGACCTGTGGGCCTCGAGACATGATCCCCTTAGTTATCCCTAGGCTAGGGGATAACATCTGGCTCCAACTCGTGGACATTTTATCACCATATAACACATGAGAAGATCAACATCTCTGGTATGACCTGTGCCTGCTATATCTCAACAAAGGATATTAGTAATCCCTAGGGTGGTGATATCACCCCTTGTTCATATATGATAAAATAGACCAGTAAAAGAATCTCTAGTATAACATATGATCATGAGAATACATACATACACACACACATACATACATACATACATACATACATACATACATACATACATACATACATACATACATACATACATATATATATATATATATATATATATATATATATATATATA
>JZKD02S0373918.1:576528-596856 GCA_000966675.3 Picea glauca | reverse complement strand
TGCACAGGGCAGACTTGGAGCGTTTCCAGGTTAATTAGTTAGGTGTTTATTGCTTTTATTAATTAGTATAATATAAACAATAGCTTAGTTAGATTTATTTTATATCGTTTAATTTTAGGAATATATATTAGATTGTTCAATTTCAGTTAGCTTTCTTTTTTTGTTCATAAATCATAAAATCCATAAAAGAGACCCTTGGCTGTCTCAGGGCAGCGAACACATTAGTTTCACAGGTTTTAATCAAATCTGTAATTTTTCCATACTATATATTTGTGAATAAAGAATGATCATAGCTGATAATTAAGTAGTTGATTTGAGTTATTATAATCATAGTTAACATATTGTACATACAAGTATTTAGTAATTTATAGTTAGATTAGTGTAGTTAGTTTATAGTTTCCTTTATTAGTTTATTTCTTTGTCTTTGTTTTATTAGTTTCTAGTTTCCTTTTAGATTTCTTAGCTCAAATCATTTCTCTTTGGTTTCCATACGAGACCTTAGGGCGGCCAACGGAGCCGTTAAACTCGTCAGGGTGGTCCATTCCAAACGGCTTGGGTTATTAGACAACCCCGGACCGGTTCCACTCTCTCAGTTCACGGATGGTCAGTTTCGCTCGTCAACACTTTGACAACTCAATAAAGATGGATCCTTTGATGTCGGGTGCCCTTGATATGTGTGTCCACAATTTGATCATTGGATGCATGTTGCATGCAGTAAGGGTTGATCTCTATTGGTGTCAACTTCTCTGCTATCTCTTAGGTGTCCAATAATGGTGGGAAATATGGCCAAAGGAGATCCTCGTTGAATACTGGGTGCAAGCCGAGGAAAGGGGGAATGTTGAGCACAAAAGCATTGTCACCCATAGCCTTGGTGACGGTGTATGGCCGATACCGGAGTGGGTGAAGCTTCCAATGTGTCCTTGTAAGGCGTTCTTTCTACAAGTGAAACCAAACTTTGTCGCCCACTTGAAACTTATGTGGCACCCGATGTTGATCATGGCGCTACTTGTACTTGGCCTTGGAATTCTATAAAATATCCTGAACCTGTTGGCGGATGTGTTGGATCCACTCAATGAACCAAGTGGATTTTTTAGCTTCTGGTGGAATAGGGGACGATTCAGTCGAGGTGTTCACCAGGGGTAGTGCAACATCCATGGGGCCCAGTGGTTGGAATCCCAACCCCACCTGAAAGGGGTTGTGGCCAGTTGATCTATGCAGGGCTTGATTGTAGCTATGTTGGACATAGTAAATACTCTAATCCCATGTGTGGGGGTGCTTGGAATTGTACATGTGAAGGATATGTACGATCATTCAATTGACGACCTTAGTTTGACCATCTATCTATGGGTGGATTTGGTGAGCTTGGTATCCAGCAGTGACCAGAGGCTCGACCAGAATGTGCTAAGGAACCAACTGTCCTGATCTGAGACAATGGTTTATGGGATTCCAAAGTGTACCCAAATGCGTTCAAAGAAGAGCTTGGCAGTGGCCTCTGCGGTGATGTTCTTCTTGCAGGCGACCATAATTATCATCTTGGAAAAGAAATCAACAACCAAAAAAACACATTCATTGCCCCTCTTGGTGTACGGGAGGCCCGACATGTAGTCCACTGAGATGGATTCCCACGGCTTTTCAGGAGTAGGCAAAGGGGTGTACAAGACTTGTTTCTTAGTGGTCGTTTTGGAAATAGCGCAGGTGGTGTAGGACCTGATATACCTACCGACATCCTGTCAAAGTTTTGTCTAGTAGAAATGTTTATGCAACACTTCCACTGTCTTTTCAATGCTAAAGTGTCCTGCCACCTGATTGTAGTGAGCTTCCCAAATCAGCTTCATGCGCTCACTTGATGGAATGCATAGATGGCCCAGATGGCAAAACAACTTGTCCTAAAGATGGATATTAGCAACCACTAAGTTTTCTCCCAACATTTGGTAGGTGGTGGAGAAGTCAGGGTCCATCTCATAGAGGTGGGGCCATCCAGAGGTCTCATGGACACAAGAGCCTAGCACCGTGGTGAGATATGTGATTGGAGGTCGGCTGAGGAAATCAGCAACTCGGTTGGTACTTCCTGTTTTATACTTGATGTTGAGGTGGAACTGTTGTAAGCATGTGGACCACTTATGATGGTAGTCATTCTACAATTTGCCTTGGGTTTGCATGAACTGTAGTTTTTTATGATCGGTGTGGATGATTGTCTCCTTCCCTAGAATGTAATTTCTCCATTGACGTCAGGCTTGCACAATGGAGTACATTTCTTTTTCATAAGTAGGGTACTTACAAACAACATCTGATAGTGTCTCACTATGATACACCACATGGTGGTCATGTTGAGTGAGAATGATGCCCACAACATAGTCTGAAGCATCTGTCTCGATCTCAAAGGGATGTTGCAGGTTCGGTAATGAAAGTACAAGGGATGAGCACAAACTTTAATTCAAGTCATTGAAGGCTTATTGTTGGGACAAGCCCCACATAATTTTTTTCTTACCACCTCCTCTGGTTACTTGGTTGAGGGCCCATGCAATATGAGAGAATCCCAACACAAACTTGCGATAGAAATTGGCGAGGCCTAAGAAGATTCAAATATCAGTGAGTGTGGTTGAGGCTGGCTAGACACGGATGACCTAGATATTGGTTGGATCCACATGCACACCATGATGATCAATGATGTATCCTAAGTAATGGATCATGTCCATGCTGAAGGAGCATTTTTCCAAGTTTGCATATAGTTTGTGCTGCCACAGGGTGTGCAGAACCTATTGAATATGTTGCAAGTGTTCCACCCAAGTCTTGTTGTATATGAGGATGTCATATAGATACACCACTACAAAAGTACTGGTGAAAGGTCGCAAGATATCATCCATCATCCTCATAAAGTTTATCAGAGCATTTGTCAAACCAAAGAGCATGACCAACCATTCAAAAAGACCTTCTTTTGACTTGAAGGCAGTCTTCCATACATATATCTGTTATATTGGGACCTGGTGGTAGCCAGACTTCAAATCCATCTTACTGAAGTATTTGGCCCTCGTGAGCTTATCAAGGAGGTCTTTGATTCATGGAATCGAGTACTAGTTTCAAACTGTGATTTTATTCAGGGCCTGGTAATCAATGCAGAGTCGTCAGGTCCCAACTTTCTTCTACACTAGTATGATTGGGCTCCCACAAGGCGATGAGTTGGGATGGATGTGCCCCTTGTGGAGTATTTCTTGGCTCTACCTCTTGATCTCATAATTTTATAACAAAAAGCGATGGTAGACCAGCCCATTGGGTAGCAGTGTACCTAGGGTAAAATCGATGGGATTCTTGACCTGCCAATGCAGAGGTACCTTAGTAGGAGAGGAGAAGATATATGAGTATTCTTCCATGAACTTATCTACTTGCTTCTGTTGTGTGGAGAGATCAGTTGAAAAGGGCTTGGATGTGGCTGTGATCTTTCTCTTACTCTAAGAGTGAATCATGAAGAAGACAAATTTACTGGTCTAAGAGATGACCTTCCTATATTTCTTGGTAGAGATCAACGCAATAACACTAGGAGGGACTGCCTCAGGTATCCTATACAATTTCATGTTCAAAGTAATAATAACACTACGAGGCCTAGACTCATATACATCATGACGTTTCCATAAATAAGGTTGGCCCAAAATAACATTACAAACATTGAGAAGAGAAACATCACACAGTACCTCGTCTTTGAAGGGCTTGATGTCCTACGAAAATCGACACTATTGGCTGACACAGAGATCGCTTCCTTGGCAGAGCCATACAATGTTGTAGGGTTGCGGGTGCGACATTGTTGGCAGGGCCAGTCGCTTGATGACCTTTGCTGAGATGAGGTTCTTATGGCTACTGCTAAATGATGAAGTGAAGTGGGGTGCCTTTTACACACATTTGCGAATGGAAAAGGTGCTCACCTTCTTCTGGCTTGTCTAGTTCAGCAGGCTAGAGCTTGGTGGTAGCAATGATGGCACTGGGTTCCGCGTCAATGATCCATCTTCCCCTTTCTGGTTCTAACTCAGATTCATAACCTACATCTGATTTAGAGGCTTTCACTTAGGCCACTAGCAACTACTTTGAGTGGAAATCAACAGTATTATGCCAAGGGCTCTTATGGAAGTTGCACCACTTCCTGATATCCTTCTTTGTATTTCTGGTGCCCTTCTTTGCTTGCGGCTTGGACTAGTTGTCCTGATATTGTCCATCTTTGCTCTATCCTTTTTTATGTAGGTTGGGGCTTCCCTTTCCTGGTTTTTGTTGCGAGTGGTTCCCAGGCCCAAACTGTCACATCTTTTGTTTGAGCTTCTGCTCAATTTTGACGACATATCAATAGGCCGCACCCAAGGAAGATATGTCTAGAAATTCAATTTTGATCTGGATGTGTCTATGCATAGAACCACGATACTTGAGCACCAGTTATTGCTCTGAATCTTTGATACTCATCTTGGTGCGCAGGGCATGGAAGATATTTGTGAAATCTGGCACTGCTTGGTCTCTTTCTTGTCGCAGTGTGGTCCATTTGGTATACAAGTCATCATAATTTCTGATATGGTAGTATTGTTCCTTAATAGCATCCCTGAAGGATTCCTAGCTGTTCACGATTGTAAATAATGAGGGTTCCTCTATTTCCTTTTGCTCACCAAAATTTTCCCACCAATCTTTGACATGGGGAACGACTTTGAGGAGCACAAAAGTATTTTTTTCTCTATTTGAAAAGTTATGTATAGAAAAATACCCTTCTAGTATATTTAACCACTTGTCTACAGCATTTGCGTCTATCTGACCTTCAAATATAGGAATCTCAAAGTTTATTTTTACCTTGAAGGGGGCGACACCTCTGCTCGAGGAAGATGTGTCGCTTGTTAGTAGTCACCAAAGGATTTGCACGAAACTATCCATCATCTCATTCCTCTGTTGCGTGAGGGATTCCTGAAGTAACATTTTGAAAGGATCTCCTATCTCGTCATATTTATTTTCTCTTGCCATGAGAGTTCATTTGGGTGTGCAAGATATTTTTTCCTCAAGAGAAACAAGCTCGAGACCCAATTCTTTGTACCCTGACCTTGTTGGGGACATGCATTAAGACGACAAGGAGAAGACCGCTCTGATACCACTGATCTGGATTTTATGAGAAGAATGAAATGAATACAAATTATTAAAATATGCTTAACACAAAATAACAGAGATACAATAAAATTGGTTTTATATACAATAATAAAATACATTGAAACTGTAAAATGCAGCGTAAAACAAGCTTGTTGGAATGGTGGTGGCTTATCTCTGAGAAGATATGTGACGGTTGCGCTCATTTGCAATAATATCATTACAATGAGTCTCTGAAGACATTTTTACAATAAACAGGAATGTCAAAAACCCTAGACATCCAAAAACCTAACCCTAGGAGATGAAGCGCCAAAATTCATGTGGGCCCCATTTAGGTAAGTTAGTACATCAACTTCCTAGGGTCGTAAATTTTGCATACGATCTCAATTTTAGGTGCACGATATCCCGTTGAAAAGGTCTATCTGAGGACTACACTTTTTTCTACAATCTATTAGAGAGCATTTTCGACTATGGGGAGTCCTAAAAATGTTGTTTAGGGCCTCAAAACAGCCCTACAAGTCAGGGACCCAAAAACTAGGAAAACAAAACTGTCAAACTCAAAAAATGCCAAAATGAACCACTTGTAATAGGTGGGAGGTCACCGACATCCATATGGATCATTGGGTCAGGATTTTCCTAACCTACAACTTGTGCTATAACATTTTGGCGTCATTGTTGGGGAATATTTTGAATCTTCTTCATACACTAACGACACTTTGGTAAGCTATCCCAAATCCTTTTCCTTAGCTTACCCGGTGAATCCACCTGAGGAAATTTCCCTTTCCACCTTTCTTGATGAGTTCATTTTGAAGCTCATATGGAGACCCCACCTTCCCATAATCCTTCTTTCCCCAAACCTTTTCCCCCTGGAAGGTTCAAGCCTTCTAAGGTTTACCAAATAAGGCCTCCTCTCAAGTCTCCCATTTCTAAAACCCTTTTCATAAATCCCTTCATCTTGCTCCAATGGCTCTCCCTTGGGAAAGAGACCTCTACAAACCACTTAACATAGACAATATCCAAGGTTACCCTAACAAGATGCCAATAGAAGTCAATGAGTGGTTGCAAAAGTTCCCAGAAAAAAATGTGATAACTGTTGAAGACCACATTTATGTCATGGGCTGGGATATGAAAATGTAGACATTGATCATGAAGATATGGCCATGAGACTATTCACTTCATCAGTGACTGAAGAAGCTCTTGATTGGTTCAAGGGACTCCCCGATAATCATATTACGACCTATGATGCTTTTTCCTCCTTATTTAAAAGCAGATGGTCAAGAAAAGAAGATGGTGGGACACGCGAGACTTAGTTCAATCAAATAAAGAAAAAGGAGAATGAAACGGTAAGGGAATTCATTTCCAGATTTGATAGGTAGTACAATCAAATTCCAATATATTACTATCCTACAACATCATCATTTTGTCTCCTTTAGATGAATTATTTTGAAGGGAAGTTTTGATACATTCTTAAACATAAAAACCCCACATCATTGGCAAAGGATAAATAATTCAGTATTGACATTGAATAGAATCTCCTTGATTAAAAAATATAAATTTTCAGTACCCTCGCAAAAAGACAGAATCAAGGATGAAGGTTTCCAACAACAGTTTTCTTTATCTGATTGCTCTCATGGATCAGAAGATAGACCAAATGAATACTCAATTTTCCTAGGTGAAGGATCAACTTATGAACTGTATGACTGCAATGGAAAGAAATCAATTTTCTCCCAAACCCTAAGTTTTTCAGACAACAAAGAGATGCCATCGGTTGGAAACCAAGACCTCAAAAAGAGGCAAAGGCCCCAGATACTTTGAAACTTGTTGGGACAATTGATATAGAAACTTAGTGTCATCCATGCCAAAAACCCCGCAGGGAAGATGAGTGACCCCGAAAAGATGAAGAATATCCTGACTATTGTAGGATAGGTATGCACCCATGCCTATCCTCTCTCATTTCCCTATGCCTTCGTCACATTTGTCCTCTTTTGGTTGATAAAGTCAGTTTCCCATCTGTTCAATGACCTGTTTTTCCTTATTGGATTGTTTGAATGATTCTTTGCGCCGAATTATTTATGTTTTCCTTGAATGATAATTGCATGTTTGGTTTGAGTTTGAAATACTTGTCATCATGTTTTCCACTAATTGAACATGCAGCAGGCCAACCAAGCCTTTCCTGTGCATAGGATACATCCAGGTCCACCAATTCCTTTGTATGCACAGTAAGAAACCATGAGAAAAAATGCATCATTCAGAGCAGTCCATTTTGATCTTGAAATACAAGAAAACAAACAGGTTCAATTTTCAGCTGTCAGATCAAGAAAAGATTAAGTCACGACCATCAGATCTCATTGGAGAGATATCAACGGTGGGGAGGCATTGCTAGGATCAAGAGGGAAATTAAAGAGTGAGTGAGTTGAGTCTCTGCAATCACTTGTGCCCATTGATGTTCAATCAAGCGACATGTCTCAGGCAGTCTGGTACTTCAGGAGGAAACAAGTAGAAGTTGAGTGAGTAAAGGACTCTCAAAGGCCCAAAGCCCAAAGTTCATATGGACCATCCATAAATGAGGGCACGCGGTGCCAGATATCTCACTTTAGAGACTTAGCACTCTGGAAGGTTTGTAGAGTGAAGCACTAGATAAAGAATTACCCGAAGTTCTGAAGTAAATCTCGGTCGTCCAAATCAAGAGGCCATGTGCACACAGATCTAACACTTCAAAAATATGACACTTCAAAGGATTGTGCGAGCAAGCAGAAGAAAAACCTCAAAGCCCGTACTCTCGAAGTGAATCTCGGTCATCCAAAACAAGAGGACACATGGAGGTAGATCTCTCACTTCGAAGATATGGCACTCCAGAGGATTATAAGAACTATGAATTGAAAAGGCCTGAAACCTGAACTCTTGAAGTAATTGTGGATCGTTGATCTCAAATCAACAAGAACCGTTGATATTTGTAGCAGGTAAGAAAGGAATATCACCCAAAGGCTTGAAGTTCCGAAGTCTCGAGAGCCTGCCATGTCAACTAGGCCCGTACTACTCAGAGAGTTTTCCATGATTTAAATTTTGAGCTCCCAAAGCCTGAAGTCCTGAGAGCCTACCACATCAACCGATCCCATACTACTCCAAGATATTTCCAAGAAAAACATTCATAAACTTCCAAAGCCCGAAGTCCCAGAGATACATGGCACTCATTCTCCTGAGATACATGTCACTCATATGTCAGGACACATGGAAGACAGATAGAACTTTAGCATGGGCGCTAAAGTAGCAGGGTAACCTGGATCACATATTGCGACAAGATCGATGACCACACTTCATTGCGGGGACGGAAAATGCTGGAGCGTTAATTTTCCATAGCAGTCTCGCAATTGAAACCATGGTATATTATGAGGTACGTGGAAGCTGGTGGTGGATTTTGAGATTCGGAGAGGTGTGGATCCAAACCACCCTCGACAACTTCCGCAATCACATGCTTATATGACGTTAGGGCACCACATCACTACGGGAGATTTTCACGTTGCACATCCAGTTGTCTCCAGTGGCCTCCAAACGCACATGTGCATGCCATGATCAATGCAGAACTCATCTCTGTCACTTCAAATTAGTTTCTTCCACAGTCTCAGTTCATTTCAACGCTCACATCAGTCCAGTTTCATCTTTAGTGTCAGTTTTCAATTGTGAAGTCAAGTGTGAAGTATACATTGTTGTACTCCAACAATGTTTTAGTCAAGTTAATTAGTCATTATACAATTTTTAATGTGGATTTAAGTCTCAGTCCCAGATGGACGAGGGCCTTTGCAACTCTAATGAATATGTAGTTTTTGTATGTTTTGAGGGTTCGATTTTTGGGAAAGGATAGAAATAAATAAGACTAGTTGGACCTATTATATGCATGGATTAAAGCTCTTTACTTGGTGAATATTCTCTTGATGACAGTGTTTCTTTCAAACCTTCATGTGTTTTTATCTTATCTTGAATGTAGTTTTTTTATTTTTGCAAATTACATTTCATTTCCTTCAGCTATTGTATAACTTGTCTTTATTGATATGCAACCTGTGAAAATTTCTAATGCTTAGTGAAGATTTGTTTTTATTGCAACCTGTGGGAGAAATTGTGTTTTTGATACATTTTTAATGTCTTGAAATGATATTTTAAGTATTGAACTTCTTACAACGGATTATTCATTGAGTAATTTGTTGTTTCCCTTTGTTTTCTATTATTTTACTTGTCTGTCATTAGTGTTCCACTAGCTAAGGAGGACCCTCATCCATATCATTTTCCAACCCAAACATGCTCCTTTATTGATAAAACCAACCCTCTAACTGACCCAAAATATCAAATTATCAAAAGAATAATAATCCCAAAACTTGAGGTGGCCTAGATTTTCCCTTTAGTAGTCAGGTGCAGACTTTAGGACCAACATATTCTGGCGTCGTTGTCGGGGACGAAGTAACAAATTATATTTCCCTAGAAGAATGACAACGATCAGATCTGATATTTGATGGTGAAAAAAGACCAGACATATTTAGACTGCATATCCTTCACCTGACGACTCCATGGTTAAAAAATCCAGTGGCGACTCCACTGAGTAAAATTTATGAAATAAATATTGGTGCCTAGAAAGGGACTTAACATATCCAAATATGAACACATCAAATCCACCACAACTCATACTAACCCTGAGAAGGACACCGTAGTCTCTAAGCCAGAAAGGAAACTAATAAAATTCATCGTAGCTTAGATATATACCTCCCCCATCAAGGGTAAAGTTGTGTCCAAAGAGTCTACTTATGTTCATCATCTTAAGAATCTTGAATTTTCTATCCCTGAGAATCACAATTCCAAAGAACATCAGACATCTTCAACTCCTAACTCTACTTCATCATCCAGTCCTGCATCCACCCCTGCAGCTCCCATAAATCTTCAGATTCCTATTGCCCAAACCATGCCTACTAACATGATGAATGCCATAATTGTTGCCAGATATGCACCCCCAGTTATGATTATAGGCTTACATGCACTCCCAGGCACATATTACATTAAATATTTACCAAGATATAATGGGGAGGGTGATGTCACTGTTGAGGAACATCTGGTAGCCTTTTATAGCTTTACAGAAAACTTTAACATTGACTATGCAGATGTGTGGATGTGTTTTTTTGTGCAAAATCTGGATGGGGAAGTAAGGAAATGGTTATGGGGTCTTCATCCAGCCTCCATAACATATATTGAAGCATTAGATGAATATTTCATAAAGCAATGGGGAGATAGGAGAGATTATATCTACTACATCACTGAGTTTAGGGCTCTAAAGAGAAATAATGGTGAATCTATTTTAGACTTAACCAAAAGATTAAATAAGATGTATGGTAGAATCCCATATGAGATCAAATCAACTGAATCCTTTTCAAAGATCACTTATGCCAATGCATTTCATGCAGATTTTTCCCTTATGCTGAGGGAAAGAAGATCCACCACCTTGTTGTCCATGTAGAAAGCAACCATTGAGGTTGAATCCAATATCTTGGCATCAGATAGGTTAAAGACTAGGTTTGATAAAGACAAGAAGAAACAAAGAGAAGATTCCCCTACCTCCTCTAACCCAACCACATCTTATCCCAAACTTGATGAAATGACTAAAACTTTGAAATATCTGACATATGAAATAGATAAGCTGAAATGGAAATAAAAGCAACCAAATAGAAATTTTCAAGGGGTTGGAAATAGAAATCCAAATAAGTTCAGAAGGCCTAATGATGCACCTCAGATAATGCAAAAATAAAGGAGGAATGTTGATGATCAAAGGGTAGTGCCTCCTTTCCAAGACAATCAGATTAAGGATATAGATGTAGACAACGATGTTGTAGATGATATTGTTGTACTTTTCAATGAAACGACTTATAATACTAGTCACTTAACACAACAAGAATATGAGGTAGCACAACTTTCAAATCAGTTTGATAATCAGATAGAGGAAGAGGGAGTTATTCAAGGAAAACCCTAGAAAAAATACGATTTGAGGACAAGAGGAGGGGATCCCAAAGCCACTACCTTTGATCCAAACAAAAAGACTGAAGCCCTTCCCAAGCCAAATCCAAGGAAAGATATGTCATCTAAATCTCAACAACTTCCCCCACCTAAACCTGTAGTCCATGAGATAAAGGAAGTTGATAGGACACCAACCTCTTTCAGCCTAGATCATGAGTTGATAAAAATCAATATCTTTGTACCTTTGACAAAGCTAATGAAGAATCAACCTTTCTAAAAATCCATCATGAAAGTTATACAACCAACTTATTCTATTGTATCTTCTGATGTAATTAGTCTGCAGGATGAGAACCCAACATTACTGTGGGTCCACACATTGAGGATGGATTTGATTCTTCTCCACCATTATATATATCTTTAATTGTCCATGATAAGATCCTACATAACTGTCTTATGGACTCAAGATCCTCGCACAATGTTATGCCCAAAGTTGTTATGGAAGAACTAGGTCTAGAGATCATCAAACCCTACCAGGACCTGTACTCCTTTGATTCTAAGAAAGTAAAATGTTTGAGACAGATAAAGGATATGGTGGTTTCTTTAGCACAATTACCAATGAAGAGTGTAGTGATGGACATTGTTGTGGCTAACATTCCCCCAAAATTTGGTATTCTCTTATCCAAAACTTGGGCTAAGAATGTTGGAGGATCATTACAAATGGACCTCACTTTCTCCACCATCCCTGTGTTTGGAGGGGAATATAGGAGGCCATATAGAGAGGTAAGGTTAGACTACATTGCCAGTGACCATCATAATCGAAGAAATCACCCAATCTATGCTGTTGAGAATGAGATAGGCTCATTTGTTTTTCATTTGAATGATGATGAACCCGAAATATCAGTTAGCCAATGCAAAGATCAACCACTGACAGATCAACAAAACAAAGTGTGGAAGATGTATTTCAATGGATCTTCATCAAAGGAAGGATCTGGGGCAAGTATACTCCTCATTTTCCCTTCACAAGAGATAATAAAACTCTCTTATAAGCTGAAGTTTGAAACTACTAACAATATAGTTGAATATGAAGCTCTGGTGCTCGAATTGAGGGATGCCAAAGACATGGTCAATGACTATTTAGCAGTTTTTTGTGATTCCGAGTTAATCATAAATCAAGTTAAGAACATATATCAAGATAAACAACAGAGGCTCAAGCAATACAAAAACGAGGTATGGGACCTGATCGACAATTTCTTTCTAGCATTCAATATATCCTTCATTCCCAGAGAGGGGAATCAGAAGGAAAATTCTCTGGCCTTGGCTGCCAGCACTTTTAGACCTCCCCTTGGTCCAAATATTAAATATCAGGTGGAAATAAAGCATATGACATCCATACCAGAAAACATAAAGCACTGGCAAGTCTTTAGTGATGATCTATAGTTGCAGAGGTTTCTACAAACCATTGATGAATTCTACAATATCTCAACCAACCAAGAAATCCAAGAGGGTGAAAATAATGAATTATAAAATCATCAAATATCTCATATGCTAAATACAGTAGCCAACCACGATATTGTGGAGCTAAAAACCAATCACATTTCAAGAGGACTAGTGCCACTGGAAAGGTTGTTTGACAATAATGATGTTTCCAAAGAAGCTTCCATGAAGGATCAAGAATAAGAGGTAACAGATTGCAATATTGGCACCACTGAGAATCCCAAGTTCATCAAGCTATCTAAAGAATTAGTTGTAGAACAAAGGGACAGGTATGTCAGTCTCATCAAAAAAAAATTTGATACTTTCTCTTGGTCGTATGAGGATTTAAAGACATTTGACACTGACATCATCCAACACAAGATACCTTTGAAGGTTGGCTCCAAGCCATTCAGACAGAAAATTAGGCAATTTAATCCCATGTTGATGTCCATAATCGAGAAAGAACTGAAACGAATGTTGGATGCAAGGATTATTGTACCATTGAGGTACTCAAACTGGGTGGCCAACTTGGTACCTATGAGAAAGAAAAACGGGGAGATACTCTTATGTGTTGATTTCTGAAACAAGTGTTCTCTAAACGACAATTACCCCCTCCCCAAGATGGATCATATTTTACAAAGGGTGGTAGGTGCCCACAAGAATTCCTTGATAGATGGATAGTCTAGTTATAACCAGATAGTGGTGTGTGAAGAAGACAAAGAAAAAACAACATTCACCACCCCATGGGGAACATTCATGTACGACAAGATGCCTTTTGGGATGATGAATGCAGGGGCCACTTTTCAGAGGGACATGGACATATATTTCGTTGAGAAAAAGTGGACATAGCTTATGGTGATGACATGGACATAGCTTATGATGATGACATAAATGTTTCTTTTTATTTTTTCCCTTCTGGCATGACAAAGTGAGATTTTCTAGGATTCATAGATATTATGTATCTCCTGCATTTCTGGAAAACCTGCTCTAGAGGCTGCGAAGTTCATCGTCAGACTTGGAGAAAATGGTGATGTCATAAACATCACCTTTTCTTTTCATGGGGGAAAAAGAAACATGGAGTGATGCAGGTATTTGAAAATTACTCCTCTTCACCTTGGTATAGAAACATCATTTATTTTCTACAGTATCTTGAATTTCCACGAGATCTGAAGAAGATGAAGGCCAAGCCCCTCAAATTTAAGGCTATCAAAATTTTCATCTCAAACGAGAACTTGTATTGGAGGGATCTTGTTGGCATCCTGTGAAAATACCTTGACGAAAATGAATCCAAACAAGTTACGATAGAAATACATAGAGGAGTATGTGGAGGACACCAGCATTAGAAGGCCACAACTCTCAAGATCCTAAGGTCAAGGTACTACTTTCCCACCCTTTTCTCTGATATATTTACTATTGTTAGGGCCTGCAACGAATGTCATAAATTTGCAGGAAAACATAAGTTACTTTCACTACCCCTAAAACCTATCACTACTAGTGGTCCATTTCAAAAATGGGGGTTAGACTTCATAGGTGAGATAAATCCACCCTCTAGTGGGCAGCATAAGTGTATTCTCACTACCATTGACTATTTCACCAAGTGGATCGAGGTTGTTCCCACTAGGAATGCCACTAAAAAGGTGATCATGAATTTCCTGGAAACCAATATTTTTTCCAGATCCAGCTGCCCCAACAAGATTATAACAGAAAACACCCAAGCATTCAAGTCTAAAGCCATGATCAAATTATGTGGTAGTCATAACATTTCCTTGACACATTCCATGCCCTATTACCCTCAGGGGAATGGTCTGGCAGAGTCATCAAACAAAAATCTCATCAGGATTATCAAGAAGTTGTTGATCGAAAACAAGAAATCCTGGGAATCTAAGCTCAAGTATGCTTTGTGGGCCGACATAATCATCACCAAGAAGTCCTTGGGAACCTCACCCTTTCAACTTGTCTATGGTGTTGATGTTGTTTTTCCCACCCAGCTTGGTATACCAGTCCTAAAATTCTTGCAGGAAGAGATTGAAGAGCCAAATGACATCCAAAGGAGAATATTTCATATTATAGAGGTTCAACAAAAGAGAGAAGCATTGGATCAAAGGACCGAAGCATACCAGAACAAGATCAAAACAACCTTTGACAAGAAAACCAAGAAGGAGATATTTCAAGAAGGTGACCTGGTCTTAAGGTGGGATGCCATAAAGGATGACATGTCCAAGCATAGTAAGTTTGATAACGTCTAGTTTGGCCCTTTCAAGGTGGTTGAGTTTCTAGACAATAACACATTTATCTTGCACAATCTCGACGATACAGAGATCTTTGGAGGCCCAGTAAATGGATGCTTCCTGAAACACTATTTTGTTTCAGGATGAGGGAAGTTCCCTCTTGTACGATAGATGCTTTCCTTTTTTTTTTTAATTTAATTAGTTATCTGTGAGCGAATAAAGACTCCATAGCTCAACAAAGGCACTGGGGTTTAGTTGTAGTTTCAAGTTTCAATAAAGACTCCATATCCCAACAAAGGCACTGGGGTTAGCTTCAGTGTTAATTTTTAGAGATGCATGGATGGAATATAGAACAAAGGTAAGAAAAGGGAGGTGGAAGAAAGGTATTAAATTCAAAGGCATTAATCAGATGTTCTTATCACCTCACAGGGAAGTGTTATCCCCAGTTGGAGCCAATGTTGTAACCTAGGTCTGCACCCCTGCCTCTCCTCTCTCATTTCCTTATGCCTTCATCGATGTTTTCCTCTTCTAGTTGATAAATTCGGTTTCCCATCTGTTCAATGACCTGGTTTTCCTTATTGGATTGTTTGAATGATTATTTGCGTCGAATTATTTATGTTTTCCTTGAAAGATAATTTCATGTCTGGTTTGAGTTTGAAATACTTGTCATCATGTTTGCCACTAATTCAACATGAAACAGGCCCACCAAGACTTTCCTGTGTGCAGGAGACATCCAGGTCCACCAATTCCTTTGTATGCATAGTAAGAAACCATGAGAAAAAATGCATCATTCAGAGCAGTCCATTTCGGGCTTGAAATACAAGCAAACAAACAAATTCAATTTTCAGCTGTCAGATCAAGTAAAGATTAAGTCACGACCGTCAGATCTCATTGGAGAGAGATCGATGCTGGGGAGGCATTGTGGGGATCGGGAAGGAAATTAAAGAGTGATAGAGTTGATTCTCCACAACCACTCATGGTCATTGATATTCAAGAAAGGGACACATGTCAGGCGATCTCGTACTCTGGAAGGAAACAAGCAAATGTTGAGTGAGTAAAGGACTCTCGAAGGCCCAGAGCCCAGATTTCATATAGACCATCCATCAACGAGGAAACATGGTGCCAGATCTCTCACTTAGGATACTTAGCACTATGGAAGGTTTATAGAGTTAAGCACTAGAGCAGGATGTTGGGTATGTGTTATATTCTTTGCATGTGTGTGTGTGTGTGGGTGCGCTACAACAACTGCGTCTGGCAGTCCGTACGGATTTTGCTATTTTTAGCTGATTTGTAAATTAATCCCGGATTAATGGATTAGGGTTTTGGTATCTACGGAATACCTAAAAACATTGTATATATTGTATGGCGAATGGTGAAATTCGAGATAATGAAAAAAGAAAGGTTTTCCCGGTTGAGGGTTTCCGGTAAAGATCTCTGTGTATTCTGTGTATGAGCCATTGATTAATTTATGTATTGCTTAAGAATATATATATGCATTGTTTTACTTCGCAGTTCCGAAGTAAATCTCGGTCGTCCAAATCTGTTGGGTATGTGTTATATTCTTTGCATTTGTGTGTGTGGGCGCGTCAAATTTGACAACTGCGTCTAGTGATCCCTCGTAGTATTTCTCTTTGTGTCATGTGTGCCAGGTTATTCCTAGGGGGGTCCTAGGGGTGGCTAGGTATGGGCCCCCCTGGTTACGCGCAACATTCGGGGCAGTGCCCCAAAAATAATTTTTTTGGGCGGTTTTTGCTATTTTTAGAGGATTTTGCTATTTTTAGCGGTTTTCTAAATTAATCTCGGATTAATGGATTAGGGTTTTGGTATCTACGGAATACCTAAAAAAATTGTATATATTGTATGGTGAATGGTGAAATTCGATATAATGAAAAATAAAGGTTTTCCCCGGTTGAGGGTTTCCGGTATAAATCTCTATGTACTATGTGAATGAGCGATTGATTAATTTATGTTTTGCTTAAGAATCTATATGCATTGTTTTACTTCACAGGTTTAAAACTTACATGTGGTATCAGAGATCATTTTTGGCTTCAGAGGGATGCCTTTGTTGTTGAGGGTTTGTCTCGGTCTTGATAGATCAAGTTTATCTTGGGTCTATGATAAACCTAGGTTTAGTGGGAGCTTTTGCAGTGATGATTTGAGTGTAGAAAGAGGAATGGAGAGCTCTTCTAGAATAGAGATAGAGAAGTTCAACGGTAAAAAATTTGAGCTATGGAAGCTCAAGATGGAGGACCTTCTTGTAGACAAAGAACAATGGATCATTGTGGATCCTGGTACACAGGCTACTGGTACATTGTATACTAGCACACAGGCTACTGGTACACAACCTAATAGTACACAAACTACTAGTACACCACCTACTGGTATGTCGAAGGAAGATTGGGAGAAGTTGGATAGAAGAGAAAGGAGTATTATTTGACTGTGCATGGCAGATTCAGTGTTGTTGAATGTCTTAGGAGAATCTACAACCAAGGAACTATGGGATAAGTTAAGGAATTTGTATCAGTCAAAGTCCCTAGTAAACAAGTTGTTTCTTTGAAATAAGTTGTATCATCTTAGGATGGAAGATGGAGATTCTGTGACAAAACATCTAAATGCCTTTAATACTCTGGTAAGTCAACTTGTCTCTGTTAATATTATGATTTCAGAAGAAGATAAGTGTATTAATTTGTTATTTTCTTTGCTAGACTCTTGGGATAATCTGGTTGTAACAATAGGTAGTACCACTAAATCTACATTGAAGTATGAGGATGTAGTTGCATCCTTGTTATCTGAAGAGATGAGGAAGAAAAGCATGGATCATAACAACACAAATGCTTTATTTGTAAGAGGTCATACCCAAGATAAGAATCCTAGTAAGCCTTCGAGGGGCAGATCTAAATCTACAGGTAGATCTAAGTCTCCAGGAAAATATTTGAGGAAATGTTGGAAGTGTGGTAAAACAGGGCATTATAAGAAGTATTGCAATCTAATAAGGTTGAAAAACCAAAGGGATCTGATAGTATCTCTTCTACAGAGGAAAAAACCTCCACTGAAGAAGGAGATGATGTTTTCCTAGAATCTATAGGTACACATGCAGACCGTGATGTATGGTTGTTCGACTCAGATGCAGAATACCATATGACTCCTTATAGGGAGTGGTTCTTTGAATACGAAAAATACCATGGTGGTGATGTATTCCTAGGATATGACTCGACAACCAAAATCATGGGACATGGAAGGGTTAAGTTGTTGCTAAAAGATGGAAGGATTAGAACTCTCCCTGGGGTTCTTCACATTCCAAAACTAGCCAGGAGCCTAATATATGTAAGCAAGTTGGATGATGCAGGAGTGAATACTATATTTGGAAAGAACACTTGCAAGATGGTACAAGGAGAAATGGTGTTGATGAGGGGAGTTCGGTGTGGAACTCAGTACAGGTTGTTGGGAAGCACTTATACTAATGGGTATAACATTTATGTTGTCCCTAAGAAAAGAAATGAAGGATACAAGATCAATATTGTCCCAGAAAAGAAGACCATGATGTGGCATCAAAGACTGGGGCATATTGGAGAAAAGGGCCTTCGAACACTACACGGTAAATGTGTGGTTGAAGGTATGGCTAATTGCACTCCAGATTTTGATTTCTGTGAACATTTCATATATGGTAAACAGAATCAAGATTCCCATCTGGTGCTACAAGAGAAAAGGGGATCTTAGAGTTGATACACAGTCATGTGTTTGGACCTGTGCCTATTCCATCACTAGGAAAGTCTATGTATTATGTTTCATTCATAGATGATTTCTCAAGGAACACATGGATTTATTTTCTTAGAAATAAATCTGAGGCATTTGATAAATTTAAAGAGTTTAAAGGTCTGGTAGAAAATCAGACAGAGAAGAAAATAAAGGTATTGAGAACAGATAATGGTGGAGAATTTTGTGGAAATGAATTCGAAGAATTCTGTAAGAAGTGTGGTATCGCAAGGCATAAGACTACTCCATACACTCCTCAATATAATGGAGTTGCAAAAAGGATGAACAAGACACTGATGGAAAAAGCAAGGATCATGCTTAGCAGTGTCGAGTTGGGACAAAAATTTTGGGCAGAGGCAGTGGGTACAGCATGTTACTTGGTCAATCGATCACCCTCATCAGCGTTGGATGATAAAACTCCACACGAGGTATGGAATGGAAGGAAACCCTCTCTTCAACGTCTTAGAGTGTTTGGTTGTGATGCTTATGTACATGTTCCAAAGGAAAATAGGAGTAAGCTGGATAAAAAGGTTGAAAAGTGTAACTTTATTGGTTATAAAAATGGTGTGAAAGGTTATAATCTTTGGAACCTAGAAACTAACAAGACTGTTTACAGTCGATATTTTGTTTTTAGAGAGGTAAACGATGTGTCCAAACAAGAATTCCTCCCAAGTCAAGATGAACCTGAGAAAATAGAGCTAGAGTTGGAGGATGCAAAATTTGAATCATCTGAAGAAGATAAAGAAGTAGTAGAAGAAGAAGAACCTCATACCCCAGTATTGAGGATATCGGTGAGAGAAATAAGTCAACCAGAAAGGTATAGTCCACCTGATTTTTGTTTATCTATTATTGATGATGATCCCAGAATTGTCATGGAAGTAGTGAATTCAGAGGATAGTAAACTATGGAAGAAGGCCATGGTTGAAGAAATGGATGCCTTGGATAAGAATGAGGCATGGGATATAGTTGAGTTGTCAGTTGGAAGAAAATTTGTTGGTAGAAAATGGTTGTTTAAGAAGAAGTTTAATGCAGAAGGAAAAGTGGAGAAATACAAAGCTCGATTAGTAGCAAAAGGTTATTCCCAGGTAGAGGGAATTGATTTTGGTGAGATTTTTTCTCCTGTTGCTAAGTTAACTTCTATTAGATTTATTTTATCTATTGTTGTTTCTCTTGATATTGAAGTGGAACAGATGGATTTGAAGACATCATTCCTACACGAGGATCTGGAAAAAGAAATCTACATGAAGCAACCAGAAGGCTTTGTAGTGAAGGGAAAGAAAGAGTTGGTCTCTAAGTTAAAGAAGTCACTATATGGTCTGAAGCAATCACCTAGGATGTGGTACCAAAAGTTTGACACATACATCCTTGGATTGGGATTTGTGAGAAGCAAGGTTGATCATTGTGTATATTCCAAGCAGTTTGGTAATCACTTCATTTATGCAGTGTTGTATGTTGATGGCATGTTGTTGGTAGGAAATAACATGGATGTTATCAAGGAGGTGAAATCACAACTATCCTCCAAATTTGACATGGAGGATCTCGGTGTTGCTAACTTCATTCTAGGAATGGAAATTAAAAGAGATCATGCAAACAAGAAAACTCTGGCTGAATCAAAGAAAATATGTTGAGACAATATTGTGTTAATGTTTAAGCCATTATTGTAGATGTTTGCATTTCATTAGATAACAATAGCATAATCCAAGATCACTGAGAAATACACAATCGCAAGAGACACAACATTTATCCTGGGAAACCCTCTAGGGGAAGAAAACCCAACAAAACTTCC